>JAYMFT010419185.1:0-17748 GCA_038088735.1 Panulirus argus | reverse complement strand
GAAATGGTTGTCAGACAAGCAGGTGAACATCCTTCAATGGCCTGGGAATTCTCCAGACCTGAATCCCATTGAGGAGCTGTGTCTCACATGAAGCTTAAACTTCAAGAAAGGAACACTTCTTCAATTCCTCACTTTCTTGAAGCAATCAGAGACATCTGGACGAACAGAAATGACCTTGATTCCTGCAGAAACCTTACTGACTTCATGCCACAATGCATACAAGTTGTTTTGAAGGCACATGGTGGCCACACTAAGTACTAAAATAAAGTTTTTTGTTTTTTATATCCAGTCCTCAGACTTTCTGTGGGGACTGTACTTGCTCACTGTCCTCTAGTTAGCCATACTCTTTGTTATTGTTGGGATATCCTTAAAGTGACTGTTAATTCAAAGATTTTGTTTCACTGAAGTTGGCTCCTGTGTTGCCAACCACACAAGATTCAACCAGCATATCTTTATGCTGTGAGAGAAAAGTCATCTCCAGAGAGGTTGTATCATCATCAGTGGATAAATAGGTATATAGTCTCTTAAAGGAAATTATCAGTCCGCAGGAGTCTGTTATATCCCTACTCATGTCGGAAGTACAGCCTTAAAGCTGCAGGTACCAAATAAAAGGCATCTTGGGGTTGAATGCTAGTGATGTAATAAAACAGCATTTATTAAAAGTTTAATTTTACTGCTTATTCATTTCAGGTGGAAATATGGCTGACAAGTTGACGTATGCAGACACATGTTCAGATGGAGAGATTGCAGCCTTCTTTTCTACCATATATCAATCTGTGACAAGTATATCTCTTGCCAAAAACGATTACTGTCTTCACTTGACTTGTGATACTAGTTGGGAGAATATAGCTGTGGGAGTGTCAGATAATTCTGTGGCTTTATTGAAAAGAGAAACTCTTGAGAAGGCTTACAGTTTTAAGCCCCACCAGCAACGTATTACAGAGTTAAGATTCTCTCCCAGCAGCAGCAGCCTCTTGTGGACTAGCAGTAGTGATGGCTGTGTAAAGATGTGGGATGTTAGGTCCAGTAAATGTGAGAAAGCATTTCAAGGAAAGACTGAAAAATCGACCATATCTAAGCCTGTTAATTGCTTTGATATGTCATATAATGAAAGGATAATATGTGGAGGGACAGAGTTAGTATCAGAAGGTGCTTTTCTCTTGTTTTGGGATATCCGTGGTGATAAAGTTTTAGGTAGCTATTGGGAAAGTCACACCGATGATATCACACAGGTTAAGTTTAACCCTAATCAGACAGATATGATGGCTACATCAGCTACAGATGGCCTCATTAATGTGTTTGATATCTCACAAAATACAGAAGATGATGCTCTGACATACTGTATGAATGCTGAAGTGACAATAGGAAAGTTGTCATGGTTATGTCAAAATGGTCGATATGAAAGATTATCTGGAATAACAGATATAGAATCTTTGCAATATTGGGATATTAAGGAGGCTGCACCATTACATAAATTTAGCAGGGAAGAGGTAGCCTCTGCTATGAAGCGCCAAGTGGTTGATGATTGTTACTTGGTGTCTGTGGACTTGTCAAGTGATGGGGACAATCCACTTGTGTTGACTGGTTCTCTTGATGCTGAATCAAGTGATTGTTTGCGTACTTTGAAGCTTGATACCCACAGCGGCAGGCTTGTACCACATGGTTCATTTCATAGTAAACAGCTGTTACTTATGACACGAACAGCTTTATATCAAGCAGAAACAGACTCTTATATTACTGCTGGGGAATGTGGAGTTGTAAGGGTATGGAAATCAGAATCAGCTGATAGTGTAGGCAAACAGACAGTTGTCAAATTAAATAAAATTCATAGGAAAAAACCATACTGATTTAATGTAAATGAGATGCAAGTTTATCGTGTAAACTGTGTTATCATCACTACTTTGGAACTTGAACTGAATTATTATATCCTATTTGGGAATCTCGGAATACCTTAATTTATACATAAAAATCCAAACAGGTTTATGTGTCACATGTACTGTTTTGAAATAGCTCAATTGAATCAATGTTAACAGTAAATATATTGTCTGAAATATTCATTGGCTGTATCAAGCGTTTGAAAAATAAAGGTTAATTATGTAAGAGAGAATTTAATCTGTTGTTAGACTGACCCTTAATCATTGGACAAAACTGTAAAAGTTATTGTTCATATTATGCATAACATGAAAGCACTCTGCCATCCATTATGCTGAATAATACTTTATGACTTTATTCTTAAAAGTAATTTGAAAAATATCTAATTAAGACCTTTGAAATAAATAATATCGAGTCACATCCAGGTAAAATATACCTGAGGGTATTGTGTTGTATGTTGTGTACATTGGATATGTATACTTTGTAAGAGTCTTGAGTACCTATGAATGTATGATGAAGATTTAAGAATTTTATTATATACACTATTTAATTCTCTTTAAAATTTGTTGTTTTAAAATCCTATTTAATGTAAGTTATTTCAAGGAAACAATTAAAAGTCATTCACATATCCCCATGGAATAGAGTAAAACTTTTACACACACTCCTGTTTATAGTAAAAGGCATCTAATGTGCTAGAGCAGAAGTAACAAAACCCTTCCCCCTTGTTATCGCTTTTCAAGAATGGTAAGAGAATAAAAAGACAAGTGAAGATATACCCAGGAAGGCTCAGGTTGAGGTATTTGAATGTGTGGATGTGACCACAATGAGAAGGGAGAAATGTGTATAGTGATGGAGGGAACATGGATGGTCTTGCTAAAAGTGAAACTAATTTTGAAGGTTAAAGGGGTAGAATGGTTCGGGAATGCTTAAGGGCTAAACTTGAAGGCAAGTGAGAGTGTAAGAGTGATAGTGGGAGTTGGCTTTTTTTATGGAGGAACTGTGGGATTGTCTTAATAAGTATAAGGAAGTGAACTTAGAAATGACATGAGTAAAAAAGGAATGTAGACCATAAGAAGAGGGTGACTGTTAAAGCTTATGTACCTAGTAGGGAAAGGAGTGGAGAGATAATGCTTTTAAAGAGTTGAGTAAATATTTTGTTAGTTTTGATGGAAGGGATCCCATCTTGGTGCTAAGGAAACTGAATGCTTGAGTGTGTTATGGGATCCCTGTTGTAAATGAAGATTGGAGAACTTGTTGAGTTCTGAAAACGAAATGTTTGGGAATTCTTGGTTTTACTCTGCAAAACTGCATGTGTCATAAGATGTGCAATGTAGGAGACTGTGTGATTTGATGTTTGAATGACTTGTAACATTATATGAAATCCCAAATAATATTTGATTTCACTTTTTACCCAAAGATGTTACTAGCAGCCAACAGAAAGTTGGAAAATATACTGCATACCTCAGTTGCCCTTAGATCATCACGGAGGGTGCATGTGTGGCCACTTGGGATGATGACATACATATCCACTATCTATATCTCTGATGACCATTCCCTCTAGAAACTCCCATCAAGGGAGTGGCCAAGGCAAAAGGTTCTCCACTTATCCCTGTCTTTGTGTGCCTCCCTCCCATACACCATACCATGCATTCTTCCCTCATATCTTTCCCTCCAGTACTCTTTTACTCTATTTCCCCATGTCTTAGGTGGCCTTCCTCTCACACCAACCCCTTTAATAGTACTATCATACACTCTTCCAGTTAACTTCCCGTCTTGCATTCCTTCCACATGCCCAATTCCCTCAAAATATAATGTTTCATCAACTCCACCACCCCACAATTCATTCCCTGCCATACCAAATTTCTCATATGCTCTATCATCACTTTCTCATTCCATGTAGTCATACCACATGCTCTTCTCAAATAACTAATTTCCACAACCTGAATACTTGACCTGTTACTTATCCCATGTCCATGTTTCAGCTGCATGGGTGTGGGTTGGTAGGACTATGTAGTCCATGATCTTTTGACAACCGATGAAGAGGAAAGCTTGTATACATGATGATTTCATACTGAAGTAGAATGGGAAATGTGTGGTGGCAGAAGGCAAAGTGAGAACAACTAGAATGTTTCTAGACATTTTTTGACAATGAAAACAATCATGATTGTCTGCAAGATGAATTAAACACAAAGTTATCTTCGAGTTATAACTATTTGGTGTATAATCTTGCTCCCATCGGATGGCAGTCATTCCTTGCTATACATTTACTGATAGCCATGAAAGTATCATGTTGACATTTTGTACAGGGTAATATAAGCACCCACTCCCATTTAGAGCCATGTAAAAGACAAGGGAGAGATGAAAATATAATGAGCTGTAGAATTTGTGTATATATTTTCAGTGATAAGTTAATTTTCACTGATGTTAAAGTTGGTCTACAGTCCAGACTTTAGTTTTCCCTCAAAACACAAGCAGAAGATATCCAATAAATAAGGGAATGAAACACAAAATTTATAAGATAACTGTCTTTGTTAATGTAATAGTCAGTTCATATATTCATTTTAAATATCCAGTGCTAACATTTGTTATCAAAGGCTACTGTTCACAAAATGTGCAAGTTGTACTTCTAACCATCTATTATCATTAACTTAAATGACCACAACCTCTAGGATGACAATGAGCAGAAATGCTGTTTTACCAGTTAGATTTGCTACCTTCCACCTTCACTCTGATTATTATGTTTTATGGTTTACAAAGTTTTGGGTTGATTAAATTTTATTATCTTGTTTTCATAATGAATGCACACATGTGACAATGAGTTAACTAATAAATGAATGTTTGCAGTCTGTTAAGAATGTTGGGAGTCAGTAACAAACAGTTCAATAATATGAAAAAAATAAAATCCAAGACTTACACTAAACTGCTGAACAAAAACTTTCTTTGGGCATTTCACCATGTATGTTATATACAGTTTTCCATCAGAACTCGTAAAAATATTTGATTTCCACTACTACATACTTGGCTTACAAACAACAAGTGCATTAACTACAATTAACAACATTCTTGATAGTAATTTTAAATGTCCTTAAACAAGCTGCCTAGTTCATAAGCCTAAGCCTTTCCAGGGCTGACCAACACAAGAAAACCTCATGAAGCTATGTAAGGTTGTATTGTACACCATCTTGTCTCCAAGGTGTGCAGATTGAAAGAACAGTACAAAAATGTGACACTGGATGGATCAACTTTGCTGGATATGATTGTATAGATTAAGCAAGAACACATTTCCTTTTTGTTTCGAAAAATTGGTTTTTCAAGTAAAGGGAAAACAATACCTCTTAAAAGGTGAAAAACATGACAAAAGTATAAGAAAATAAGAAACAAGGAGTGCCCAAAAGCACTACACAGCTTGCTATCAAAATGTCTCAACTGTCACACCCTCTTTACATAGTATTTTGCATACTTTGTTCTTTTTATTAGGAAGTAGATTATCTCATATATTTGCTAATCTCGTCACTGCTATGGAGCAAAGTCTAATATGACATTCTTTCCACACCTTGATTGAAGGATACCTGAAGACCTTATCTATAACAGCTAGAGGCCACAGGCAATTTGCACTGTCAGCTGAAATTGATTGTTAGTGCAAAAGCATGTAATGCAGATCTACTTAAGACCTTACCAAGCAAACATAGATCACAGCGAGGTCTGGTTAAAGTGTTAAATCTACACAAGACCCTACAACCCCTGTGTTTGTAGAGGTCTGATGCTGCATGGAAGTGTTTCCTTGACCAAAAGGAAGGTATTTAAGATATACAGCTTAATCATTCCAGATGGCCAAGTCGGGCTGAGTTCAGTCTCCCAATATCTGTGCTCACGTACAAAACATACATGTTTAAGAAACACTCCTTAGAGGGTACAGATGGGTTCTCTGTGCTTGCCTACATCAAACAGTGACACATTGTCTTAGTAGCAATAAAGGTCCACTGTAAGTTTGATTTATATCAGCCACAAGCTAAAAGAAATAGACAGACAGAACTTACTTTATGGTGATAACCCATCTGGCTGCAAAGAGCAATTCATTGGGGAAAAAAAAAAATCAATATTGTTATAGCAATTATGTTTTTCTTACAGTTACTTAGGTTTGGGTTCAGAGAAGTGCTGCATAAAAGATAATTTTGGTCATTTTTTCATAATTCTTGTTAGCCATGTTTTGGGAGTGACATGAATACTTTAGTGAATATATGCTAAGTATTTGTTGTCAAAATACATAAACATAAGCTCTTCCATTCATTAAGAGTAAAATATAAAAATATTTAAAACATTCAAATAAACCATCATAAAAAAAATAAATACCCATTTTATTCAAAAAGACTATAAAAGTATTGTGACATGATTATAAATAAGAGACCTGAGGATTTGTCTACAAGTTACAAGTATCATTCTATGGAAAACAAAAACGTTTTGGAATGGCAAATTTTTCACTCAGAACAGTCCCACCCAGCTTGGCAACAAGAAAGTTTATACTACAAACAAATTAATTGGCATTTTTTTTCACTCATTCTATCTGAGTTTAAAATTCTTGTGTAATCTATCTATTTTGATTACCTATTCTGGTGTTGCACATATGATAAAAATGCTTTCAGCATTTACAGTAGGGCAAAATTACTTTCTAAATGTTCAGTTAAACTCATTGGATACACACAAGTATCAGTCTATCTTAGAATGGTGTATCAGAACTTAATATACTACATACATATTATCTTTAACTCTGTTCCCAATTATGTGGGGTTCTTTGAGAGCTTACAATCCAAACTTGCAAATAACTTAAACTCTTTGTCAACCCATGTCTAATGTGCTACAATGAAACATGGTCATCTACGTTAATACAGGACTCCCATGCAATAAACGAGTTATACATTCCTAAAAAAATGGCATTTAACCCTTTCACTGCTGTTGAAAAAATTGCCCTATCCCACTAAAAATAATCTAAAAATTTCACTGCAATTGAAAAAATTGCCCTACCCCACTAAAAATAATCCAAAAATTGTTTTTCCTTACAGAATATGTGTACATCATATATTCATATATTACTAAAGAAAATACCCTCCCCTTAAAAAAAAGTTGCACGCTTTCCTCTAAGTTGTGTAAGGGTGCTAAGTGGACAAGGGAGGGCCTGGGCTGCTGGCATGGTTGTTCCTTAAACAAGTATAGAATAATTATGTTTTTTCCAGGTATCATTTCATTCTACATACACCCAATTTTTTTTCCTGGTATCATTTCATGCCACATACATCTAATCACAATTAACACAAAGTATTATCCATGTGCTACTTCATATTTCCTATATTTACCAATCTGTATTTTTTATATATTTTAATTCATGCTTGATCTCCATTTCCTGCATTTGTGAGGTAGTGCCAAGAACTCAAGAAGAAAGGCAACATCTGCTTACATCCATTCTCTAGCTGTTACGTGTAATGCACCGAAATCAAAGCTCATTAACAACCAAGTCCCACAGACCTTTCCATTGTACACCACATTGTTCCAATTCACTCTATCCCATGTGTGCCCCTCACCCTCCATGTTCAGGCCCAGATCGCTCAAAACCTTTTTCACTCCATCCTTCCACCTCCAATTTGGTTTCCCCGTCCTCCTTGTTCGCTCCACATCTGACAAATATATCCTCCTTGTCAACCTTTCCCCACTCATTCTCTCAGTACGTCCAAGGCATTTCAGCACACACTCTTCTGCTCTCTTAAACACAGTTTTTATTACCACACATATCTTTTACCCTTTCATTACTTACTCGATGAAACTACCTTATACCATATGTTGTCTTCCAGCATTTATTTCCAACCCATTCACCCCCTTTACACAGCCTTACCTACAGCCAATACTGTTGGGACTAACTTTCCTTCACTTTCTCCAACTTTTCTCCATTCAAACTCATACCCCAACTAACTGTGCCTCAAAATCTGCTAAACCTAATAACCTTGCTTTAATTCACATTTACTCTTAACTTTCTCCTTTCACATACTCTTCCAAACTCCGACACCAACTCCTACAGTTTCTCAGTCGAATCTGCTACTAGTGCTATATCATCAGCAACAACAACTGACCCACTTCCCAGGCCCTCTCATCCCCCACAAACTACACACTTGTCCCTTTCTCCAAGACTCTTGCATTTACCTTCCTTACCACCCCTTCCATAGACAAACTGAACAACCATGGTGACATCACACACCCCTGCTGCAAACTAACCTTCATTTGGAACCATTTACTCTGCTCTCTTCCTACATATACACAAGCTGTACACCCTTGATAAAAACTTATCACTGCTACAAGCAGCTCTCCTTCCACACCATATATTCTTAAAACTTTCCACAAAGCCTCTCTATCACCCATATCAAACGCTTTCTCCTCATCCATAAATGCCACATACAAATCCATGCTTTTCCAAGTATTTCTCACACACATTTTTTAAGGCAAACACCTGATCCACACATCCTCTACCACTTATGAAACCACACTGCTTCTCCAGTCTGATGATTAGTACGTCTTTATTCTCTCTAGCAATATGCTTCCATACAACTTACCAGGTCTCCTCAACAAACTTACACCTCTGTAGTTTGAACACTCAACTTTATCCCCCATGCCTTTATACAATGGAACTATGTACATATTCTGCTAACCCTCAGGCACCTGACCATGATCCATACATACACTGAAAATCCTTACCAACCAATCAACAACACAGTCACCCCCTTTCTGAATAAATTCAACTGCAACACCATCCACCTTGCTGCATTTCATCTTATCTCTCTTCACGAAACCACACTCCATGACTCTCACTTCACATATTCTGGTCCAAACACCCTACATCTGCCACTCATGATTTAACAGTCCTTCAAAATACTCACTCCATCTCCTCTTACTTCATCACTATCTGTTACCACTTCCTCTTTTGCACATATATGCACAGTACATATATATACATACATAAATATATGAAAAATAATCTTATTTTCAACAAAATATACATATTAAAACAAAAATTTTTTCCTTTTATTCTTGTAATGTCTATAGTAGCTGGTATGCAAATCTGGGAACATGTTAACATGATGGATGATGATAATCTATTGGTGACTGAGGTGTACAGTGGAAGCAAACAATGGCTGTAATTTCAAATGATGGTGGGGTGCCAATAAAACTTCACATAATTACATTGACCAGTAGTACCATATGTCATCACATGATGCAGAGAGCAGTGAAAGGGTTAAAGCAAAATCATTTCAAGTGAACTACTTGTAACATTAAAATGATAGGTATGTTCTAGACCTTGTCCAAAATCCAGTATATATTTTTCTCACTAAATATGAGGAAGCATAATATTTAAAGATATGATTCAATATAAACATAGTATAAATGAATACCTGACAGGCTGGGTTTCATCTACACTAGATGATGATGACGGTGTAAAGTGAGATGAGCATTACTATGTGTTTTTGCTGAAGCACCTATAGAATGGTTTCAAGTGTTATACTCTTCTTATGTTTCTTCATGGGGTTCTTGGGAAGATGAATCACTTTTAGGATGTTTTGGGAATACCATGATCCACACAAATACTAGCAATGGGAGTGACTTATGAAAAATATGCCACATCAAAAAATACTATCTGTCTATATCTCTGATGCCTGTTCCAACTGGAACTCCCTCAAAGGGGTGGCCACGGCAACAAAGCCTCCATAACTAAAGAACTTAAATGCTGCTTCTTAGACTTTAGTGCCTCACCCTTAACAGGTCACTGGCAGAGGGCAAAACATGTACACAGGGAACATCTCTTGGTTTACTCCTTGAGAGCATCTGTTGGTGTTTCTTATGATATAAGGAGGTGCAAGAGTTATGCAGTACAAACTTTGAAATGAGATGTTCTCGTTCTCACAAATTGTTTAACTGAACCAAAACATATATGTACATATTAAATTTTTTATGAAAAACAAATTGTTAAACTTTCAATTCAATTGAAGTGAACATATTTAGAGTAAGGGACTCCTGTATAGCACTTTTTACTCTGCCATGGGATAGACATCCTCCCCTCCTGTATCATCACTTACTAAGAGTAGAATAAAGTGATGAGCCAAGTAAGGATTTTTCCTATAAGGCTCTGCCATCTCTTGTATATGCATGCACCTTTTACTCTGTCAGGGGATGGAAATCCTCACCTCCTGTATCATTACTTTCTAAGAAGAGAGAGAAAAAGAAAAAGAGCTGAGTAAGGATTTTTCCTCTACGGCTCAGCCATCGCTATGAAAGGTAATAAAAAAAGTATGAAGTTTAAACTGATGTGAACTGAGGCTGATGGTTCCATTCATACCACCTTCACATTAAAAGCAGCTGTTACAAACTCAAATATCACTTCTCTGCCATCATATGAAATAGTTTCCTCCCTAATAAGTATCTATCCATCTTTTTGCAGATTACCTCTTCTGGTACTGTCAACTTCTGTTTATCCTCATGATCATCCTCTTAGTTGTTACTGTGGGGGAGTTACAGCATGAATGAAATTTCACCTTTGGCAAGGCTGCATCACTGGGAATACAGTGTCATAAAAGGACTTCCTACTCCAGCTGCTGGAAGTAGTGCAGCCTTAGGCTGCAGGAGCTTCTGGAAGAAGGTTGTGGGTAATGCCAGGACTCTTTCTTAGAAAGAGCTCCTAGGTTAATCATAAATAAGTAAATTATATCGTGTCATCTGCCATTTGTTATGTAATGTCATACCATCTTACACACATTTCATCCATTCCTCAATACATATTCTTTCAGCTTCATTCTTTACTCCATATTCTCCTAATCCAAAATGTACAAAATTAACCATCTTTATAAATCATATTTCTTACCAGTCCTAAAATCAAAGGTTTCACATCCACATATCAAAGTCTGGACAAGTCCTCTATAAATCAGGCTTCTCATATACTGTACACATAAACTATTCCCACTAACTAGGATTTTCAGTTCATTGTCAACTCTGATTATTACTCAAAACTATATAAACTCAATTCAAATCCTTTTCCATTCAGACAGATGCTGTACTCTGACAGCCAGTCTCTTTCAAAAATGAGATTCTTTCCCTTACTCACTTTTTTTTTTTTTTTTTAATACCCTCCTC
Source organism: Panulirus argus (assembly GCA_038088735.1). NCBI lineage: Eukaryota > Metazoa > Arthropoda > Malacostraca > Decapoda > Palinuridae > Panulirus > Panulirus argus. The sequence goes on along the minus strand of JAYMFT010419185.1, from coordinate 6,714 downwards.
CGCATACCAAACTCAGCCTGCCTGTGATTACATCACAAGTGAAAAGTCACCTTCATTGAAGCTGCACCATTGTCTTTTGATGAAAAGGTGTACAATCTCAATGAAGAACTTCTCACTCAAAGGGAGCCCATTATTTCTCTACTACCGAAAGTAGTACAGCCTTGAAGCTGCAGTTTCATTTGGATAAGAGGGTCCTGTAGGTAATGGTTGGTATGCAGCCAACAACCAGGGAGGTATGTTACCAGTACTTCCCACCTGGGTATCAGGAGGGTTAGTGCCACCTACATAGTGAGCCTGCACTTCAGTGGTTGTCAAGTAGCACTCCTGTGACACAGGTAGCTGTCTTTTCTTTCTGCCACACTCACATGTAGACTACATGCATTCTGTCCACAAATGTACAATCTCTCCTTGTCACACATAACACTTGACATTTAACTCTCACAGCTCATTTTTCATACCTCTAGATTTTCCTGTGGTGAGTGCTATGTGCTAGCCTGCTTTCTGGCAAAATGGTAGGAGCAATAGACAGAAGTAGTAGGTAGGGACATTAGGTAGTAGTAGCTAGGAACACTAGGTAAAAGTAGTCAGTGGAAACATTAGGTAAGAGGCTCTGCAATCACTGCACTAGACTTGCCCTCTGCAAGTGGCCAGTTAAGGTTGAGGCACTAAAGGCCACAAAGTGGCATTGTTGGTTTCACTAGGTATAAAGACTCTACTGCTGTAGCTACCTCTTTGAGGGAGTTCCAGGAGGGAACAGGTGTCTGACATATAGAGAGATGGATAGATGGAAGTAATACCAGGAATCTTTCAGAGTGGTTCTGAGACTATAATAATAAAAATCACACTCTTATGTATGAACTCTTCCACTGATTCAAAGAAGAGAAAAACAAAATGTACAAACAATAATGTTAGCAACTTTCTAGTAGTTGGTAGACAGCTAATGACTAGGGAGGTATTTTACCAGTACTACCCACCTGGGTATCGGGAGGGTTAGTGACATCTGCTTAGTGAGCCAGCTCTTCAATGGTTGGCAAGTTGCACTCCTCTGACTGATGTAGCTGTCTTTTTTTTTTTTTTTCTACCTCACTAACACGTGGAGTACTGGCATTCTGTCCACAAATGCACAATCTCTCCTTGTCATACATAATCCTTAACGACACTTAACTTACACAACTCATTCTTTCTAACTCTAGTTTCCTGCAGTGAGCACTATGTGCTAACCCTGTCTTTTAGCAAAATGATAGGAGCAATAGATATAATTAATAGGTAGGAACATTTAGACAGGATATTTTGTAGAAATTTTAAGTAGAAGTAGTTGGAAAGAGCATTAGATAGAAGTAGTCATAAGGAACATTAGGTAGGAATCTCAGCAAACACTGCACTAGAGTTGCCCTCTGCCAGTGGCCTGTTAAGAGTGAGGCGCTAAAGGCTAAAAAGCAGCGCTGGAGTTCAATAGTTATGGAGACTCTATTGCCGTGGCTTCCCCTTTGTAGGAGAACCAATTGGAACATTATACTTTCATATAAGTTTTACATTGCCTATTTCCAATATGAGAACATTGGTGTTTAAAAGCTATAGCAGTATTGTTCTGTGATTCATCCCCATATGTGCAGAAAATAAGAAAATCTAAAATATTTTTTCTCCTTATGTAATATATCTTCATCATACATTAGTGAAGAAATCAGAAAAGTTGCCTACTTCCTTCTGTCTTAAGTTGGAAGGATGTTCATTAGACAGAGAGAGGCCTCTGCAGACAGCATTGATGCTCCTTATATGTTTTTGATATGCATTTTTTTTCCAGGCATGATTACATTCTGTACACACCTAATCTAGATACACATTTTATGATATTTTTCAGGATATGATTTCACTTTACAGATATGTATTCTATATATTCTTTTACAATTTTTATCATGATATGCATGATTTTTAAATGTTTGTAGGTTATTTACACAGGCAGTAATTTATGTGCATAGATAAACAAAATACTTTATTTGCACCAGATATGTTAACACTTTACTGTAGAACTAATTACAGTAGTGAGCTTCAACTTCACACTCTTTTATTTTACTTTGGGGGCTCCAGTCTTAAACAAAAGTCCACATCAAGGCCAGGTTTCAATTGAAATATGGAGAGGGAAAACAAAGAGACAAGGGAAAGTATTTATGAATTTTAGGGGAACTGAAAAACCTGTTTTCTAAAGTATGCCAGGTCATAGTCATTGGGAAAGACATGAGAAGGTAGAGAGTTCTGAAGTTTCAAGGTTTATGAAAAGAAACAGTTGTCAGAATGGCCCATCCTTGAGTTTTCAACAGTCACACAGTAATCATTTGATGCAGAAGCTTGCTGAGTATTTCACAGTCTGCCTAGTGGTGGGGTACAGTGTCAAGAAGCCAGTTCTTAGGAGCAAAAATCAAAGTAATACCTATAGTAGGGGGAAAATGAGTCAACATTGTCGTTTAGGGCAAGCAGGTCAGGTTTTGAAGTAAGCCTGGGAGAGTTTATAAATTGTACCACTTTCGGAATAACTCTGTCAAGTAATGATGCAGATGTAGAACCACCACAGAGATGAGATTAGTACTTCATACAAGGACAGATCAATCCTTTACATAAGCAGAGCAACTGTTCAAAAAAAGAGAAGTGTCACTGCTTTAACATGACCTCCCAGTTTCTTGGCTATTTCCATAACTTGGTGTTTCCAAGTCAGAGTGGATTTTACAATAATACCAAATGTGTTCATTAAGTCAAGAGGTGGAATTACAGAGCTATCAGAGGAGAGAGGAAAGTTATATGGAATTTACGACAGAGAGATGGGTAAAACTGGGTCTTGGAGGCATTAAACTTTACCAGATTTTGTCTACCCTACTGAGATATCCTGTCCAATTCTGAGTTTATTGAGGAAGTTGTGCTGAGTATGAGAAGAAGGGGTAAAATTGAAGGATGTGGAGGAATGCAGTGTTGAGTCGTCAGCTTATGAGTGGTTTTGGTTATCTGTGGAATAAAGGAAATAATTGATGAAAAGGAGAAGAAATGAAGGAAACAGGACAGAACCTTGAGGGACACCGGCATTAATGAAGAAACTAGGAGAGTTTGATCCATCAACAACCATGGAGATAGATTGGCTTAAGAGGAAGGTAGATATGCGTGAGCAAAGTGAGGGGGGTGAAACAAAAAGGGAGAAGCTTAGAGATGAGACCACGGTGCCACACACCTGTCAAAAGCTTTGGATATATCTGTATATAACTACATAGGTTCCCCCAAAATCTTTCAGGGATGATTACTATAGACATAAGTAAGATAGGAAAAAATATCACTAGTGGATCTCGCTTGGTGGATCTTGCTTGCGGAAGCCACACTGGTGATCATAGATAAGAGTGTGAGATTCAAGGCTTCTAAGGGTACGGGAGTTGAGGGGGGATTCAAAGCAACAGGATGCCAGTTAGAGGGGTTAGAACAGTTACCCTTTTTAGGGATAAGATGTATAAATGCATGCTTCCAAGAGTAAGGAGAAGTTCTGGTTCTTAAACAGAAACAGAACAGATGAGCAAGCACAGATGCAAGTTCAGAGACTCAGTCTTTCAGTACTTGGGAATGGATGCCATCAGGACATTTGGAAAAGAGATTGAGGGAAGGGGCATAGGATTAGTAAGAGTAGCATCAGGGAGTGAAGGAGTGTTAGAATCATCCAAGATAAACTTAGAGGAGAAATAGAAAACAAGGAGAGTTGCTTTGTCTGTGAGAAAGAAAGCTTTAGAACCATCAAAATAGAAAAGTGAAGGAAAGGTAAAGCAACATAAGTTGTTAATGATGCCCTTGGCAAAAGTCCAGAAAGACCAGTCTGTTCATGATGAGGATAGGTTATGGCACTTCCTTTGAATAAAGGAATGCTTTGCCTCACATAACATGCTTGCAATGGTTATGGGCATTGATAAACGCTGAATAGGAGATGGAGGAAGAGTGTTTTTCCAAATCCAGTGTGCCTGATTCCTAGCCTGAATGGCCTTAAAACAGGAATGTTGAACCATGGATTGGAAGAAGTTATCTTGTAGGAGGATGGAGTAAATATTTCCATTCCAGCAACAGTAAACTTTGCTCTGTGTTTGGTGGATACAGAAGCATCACCACACAACAGACAGTAATTTACTAAAGAAAATTTGAAAAGAATTTTTGTAAGTTATTCTGGTCAGGCCATTATTTATGTTTAAAAGGGGCTGCTGGAGGGGGAGGTGCTGTTAAAATAGATATATTTATGAAAGTGTGGTCAGATGAACCAGTAAATTTGAGGCATGGCTTCATTAGGTAATCTTCTTGGGAGATCAAGTGGTCTCCTGACCTGACCTGACAAGGCTGGGGGCGGTGAGGACAACAAATCTCACTTGACACGGCCACATTCACAAGACAGTTGGGGGCAAGAATATGTATTTATAGCACAAAGGATTAGATATGGAAAACAGATTTATAATATTAGGAGAGTGGTCACAGTGGTCAGGGATATGGGTGGGATGAGAGATAGTTTTCCCTAGATCATTGAGAATGGAGAACATGAGGGTTTAATCTCCTCATTATCGATATGGAAGGAATCCAACCATTTTCCATGGTGAACATCAAAATCCTCCAAGTAGCGGATCACAGCTTGTAGGTAAGAGGATGCCACAGTCTCATGGCAGGAGCTTAGATGGTCGAAGAAAGATATAAAATTTGTAGAACTAGGGGAGCAGTAGGCGAAGCAAAGGAAAAGTGTAGTTGTGGGGAGACAGACCTTAAGCCATATAGCATCGAAGTTTAGGGACTCAAGGTCCTCGAGGCATGCAACTAGTGTGTTTATGTTGGGGTAAGCACAGACTCTACCTTTGAACTGGAATCATGTGCAACAGGTGTGTTGATGTTGGAATAAGCACAGACACCACCTTCGAACTGAAATTGTGTGTGGTGATTTTAGTTGGGCATGAAAAAGGGGCTAGTGAGAACATCATTAGACAATTTGGTCTCTGAGAGAAGTAAAATATTAGGAAAGGTATTGGACAAGTAGTGTTCAACAGAAGGGAGTTTACTGGAGAACTATGAATATTGGTATATTGAATAGAGAACGAGGAAAGATCATGGAAGGAGCCAATACTACTTCTGTCTGAGTCCTCCTTTTCATTGGCAGTATAGTCAGGTGTAAACCTGGAGATTCTTAGCACCCTAGGATGCCAGGGACCAGGGGCCATAAGTTTGTTGGACTCTGTCATAATTATGTTTAAAAACAATTATGCAGACAGGAGATGGGAAGGGAATGTATGCTAAAGTGAGGTTTGATTAAGTGAATGATAATTGTAAGGAGAAGATGGTAGGACTAGCCCAGTAGTCCTGTTTTGATGAGACAGAAAGTAAGACCAGCAATCTGATGTTGCAAATACTCTCTTTGATGTTCTGTATGTAACTGATATGTGTGATACTTTTCCAGCTTTGGTGATACGCTACTTGTGATATCTGTGGATGATTAGTGAAAGTAAACATCAGCTGGGATTTTAAAGAGAGGCAGAAAGCCTTAATTTGTTGTGGGATGATGGGAGCAGTCCTGTAATTTTTGTCACATTATGAAGGGATCAGTTTAAGGGTAAAGGTTTTAATGAATGAGTTTGGCTATAGGGTAAATAGATTTAAGTGGTAACAGAAAAGATTAAAGAGAATTTATTTTGGGTTAAATGAGAACAGGATTTGCCAGATATATCTCAGATAAATAGGTTCATGAATCACAATTTGAAATACTCTTCTTTACTACAACATAATCTCTCATCTTGATTGTATTTTTTTCATTTTCAGAAATCTGAAGGTGATGGCAGTAAAGGGCGATTTGAACGTGAGAGGATTGAGCAGGCAAAACGTATAATGAAACCTTTCTTCCTAAGACGACTAAAATGTGATGTTCTAAAGGTATATTTCATGGATTAGTATCTTTTCTCATTATGATATTTCACATACAGACTGTGGCCTGTGAGTATCTCAGAGAACACTTGCTCATTTGGGAATGAAAACCCTTGTTATTTTCTCTTCAAAATGAGATGCATCCATGTGGATTCACCCATCTTTGACCATCATAAAGCACAAGTGGGCAGCAGATACTCTTTCACAGGATACATTGACCATACTGCTATCTGATTAGGCCTATGATGTCACAGCATGGATGTGTGGTAGGACTTGGTGACCTCTCACCAACATATACTTACACTTAATTGCTGGTGATGTTTGGATAGCTGTGTGTTGCTATATATCAGCTTGTTGTGTCTTCACTTTCATTTGTGATCTTCATATTACCAGCCAGATGGTTATGCTGTTTGCTACGTGTAGGTTTTCCATATCATGAATTATAATCACTTTATTTTATCTTGAAAAGTAGTGTACACCTGGTCCCCACTGAAAATTGGGGATGTGGTCCTGTGTTTCTGTAAAACACAAAGGAAATTACCGGATAGTGTATCACAGTTTACCATAGGATTGAAAGGGATGAATGAGGGTTCATTTACTGGGAAGGTTTCTCAACCTAATTTGCACTGAAATAGATTAAAATAGTGAATAAAACATATGATGCATTTTATTCATTTATTTATTATACATGATCACTGTTTCCTGCGTCAGCAAGGTAGTGCCACGAAACAGACAAAGAAAGACCCATCCCCCCACATACACACATATATACATACATGCACATATATGCACAGTACATACATATAC
>JAYMFT010419175.1:0-17749 GCA_038088735.1 Panulirus argus | reverse complement strand
AATGTTTGAGGAAAATGTGTGGTGTGAGATGGTTTGATCGAGTAAGTAATGTAAGGGTAAGAGAGATGTGTGGTAATGAAAATAGTATGGTTGAGAGAGCAGAAGAGGGTGTGTTGAAATGGTTTGGACATATGGAACGTATGAGTGAGGAAAAGTCTTGATCTGAAACACGCTCCCGTTCTCTGTAGTGAACATGACTGTGAGAGATAGTTGTCTTCTTCTGTAGTGATCATGCCAGTGAGAGATATTGGTGTTTCCCTCAGTAGTGAACATGATGGTGAGAGATGGTGGGTTCTCCCTCTGTAGTGGATATGACTGTGAGATAGTGGTTTCTCCTTCCGTTGTGAACATGACGTTGAGAGTGGTGTCTCTCTGTAGTGAATATAAAGGTGAGAGATATTGGGTTCTCCCTCTCTAGTGAACATGACTGAGAGATATTGATGTCTCCCTCTCTAGTGGACATGACTGTGTGAGATATTGATATCTCCCTCTGTAGTGAACATTACAGTGAGAGATAGTGGTTTCTGCCTCTGTAGTGAACATGATTGTGAAAGATAGTGGTTTCTCCTTCCGTTGTGAACACGACGTTGAGAGAGAGTGGTGTCTCTGTTGTGAATATAAAGGTGAGAGATAGTGGGTTTTCCCTTTATAGTGAATATGACTGTGAGAGATATTGATGTCTCCCTCTGTAGTGAATATGACGGTGAGAGGTAGTGGTTTCTCCCTCAGTAGTGAACATGACGGTGAGAGATAGTGGTTTTTCCCTCTGTAGTGAACATGACGGTTATAGTGGTTTCTCCCTCTTTAGTGAACATGACTTTGAGAGGTATTGGTGTCTCCCTCCGTAGTGAACATGACTGTGGTGAGAGATAGTGACGAGGGAGAATTTAACCCGCGCATTTATATTTGGTTATCGCCGTACACTGAAAGAGCATTGATCTCACTTCGAACATGCGATCTTCACAGCAAAATATTAGATAGCGTTTATAAGTTGAAATAATGGGGTAGTTATTCCTCGCTTATGACCGTTTTCTGTAACAAGAATGGCTTTCGTTTTCTTTTACGCTGCAGAAGAACGAGTTTCAATGTTTACACTGTAGAAGTACGCCGTATAGAACGACTTGATGAAAGCCCCTTGAGCGGGACGGGACGACCTCATACTCAATGGTCGTACCTTGGAGCTGAAGGGTCGTAGGGAATCATGGTCTTTGAGGTTAATTCTCCCTCCGCTCAGGGAAATTAACCCTACGAAGGCCGTAACTGTGGTGGTGACGCGTTGTGTCATATATTAACCCGACGTTTGTTAAACTTGATTCATGGTTCAGTCGAGAACTGAACGATTGTTAATTGCCAATTTAAGCTTTTATTGTTCATACATGATTTGTCATTCTATATATTATTTTCGTCTTTAAATATCATCTCTTATTTATTTGAATTTTTATTTTTGTATATTTTTCTCCATCGTCACCTTACGATTCTTTCATTTCTGATGATAGACAATGATTTAGTATAATATATCAGGATGAGAGGATATAACTTTATATAAGAGGTCATCATTTTGGAAAATAGGGTATACTTTCGTCCGTTTGTTAATAACTTTTTTGGTCATTTCCCCATTAGGGTAAATATTTTGCAAGTGCTAGAACACTTCATGTAAAAAATCTGTGTCTGTTATCCCCCTCCCACAACCCCACAGATAACCCCTTCCCTCTGCGAGAAGGGGAAAAGACTGTTCATCATTCATGTGCCTGGCACATATGTTGGTTCATGAGTGAGGCCAGCCTTTTTTTCTTTTTTTTTCACAGTCCTACAGGAAGCATATCCTGCCACACTTTGACCAGTGGTAAAGGAGGGGGGGCCTTGGCGGAGCGCCATACATATATCCTGTGGATTCTCCTCCCCCTTCCGCCTCACCTCCTGATGCTTCAGTCCGCCCCTGGGAGACGGAGAAAAAGACACCCCCCTGCCCATTCTTTCCGTCGCTCTTCACTAGCTCCTTAGTGCAATGTGGTCTTTTTGGTGTAGCAGTCGTTTTGTGGGCGACCGAAGTGGTACAAATGAAGGTCCACTTAATTGCCTCTCTCGTTGAGCGTTTTAGATAAAGAGTTATGCATAGTTCCGTCCTTGTCTATTGTTCACCGATTGTAGAAGTGAATGACGTATCCTCTTAGACCGAAGTTTGGACGAGTTTACTCGTTGTGTTTATGTTTAAGGCTTAGAGATGCAACTCGCCAGATCAGGAACCAGACGAGTGTCCGGCTTTTGAGTCCGCACCGAGTAACGTTTCTCCCGTACGTGTACAAGCAATTGCCTTAACCCAATGGCATTCCAGGAAGCAGTTGAATGGAATTCTAAGAAGCAATTGTGCAAGTCCTCCTAATGGTGGTGTGAATAATTCTCTTATCGTGTTCTGACGATTGAGAAACGCCTTCCTTCATTCCCGTATATATCTCTGACCTTCGTCACTTAACAGTATATGTATGTGGGTTGTGTGCTTGGACACTCCTTGCATCGGCTGTGACATGAGCACTTACAAAATAAGTACTGGCTTAATGTGCAGGACGCTACTTATATGATTGCATCGGTTCACCATAGTCTTTCACGCTCTCCTTTGATGCAGTGTTTACTTTTACTGTCGTTAGCAAGTGTATCTCAGGCCAGTGAAACCCGGGCCGGAGTATCCCAAGCCGTCGTATCCCGGCCCAGAGTTATCACACAGGCCTCACGTACACACACACACCTCAGTTGGGGAAGAGGGACATAAGGGTTTAAGAAAACGAGACGTGTAAGTGAAAATATATTTGTTGACAATGGACGTGTGGTAACGTACAACGTAATACCTTTATTATGGCCGCGACCCAGCCAGCCCACGGCACACGTACGTACGCGTCCGTGATCTAGCCAGCGCACGGCACACGTACATATGCGGCTGACTCAGCCGGCCACGGCCCGTACATATATATAGCTAATGAATGAGGTAAAGAGGTCAATCAAGGTCAACTCAGAAATCACATGTGACATTCAAATCAGAAAATAAATAATATTGGTGACAGTTTCATCATACAAATTTTGATTTATCCGTTGGTTTACTTAAACCAAAAAAAAAAAAAAAAAAAATACAAGCGTTTCTAATCAAGATTCTACCTTTACAAACAGCTGATGAGTTTTTTTAATGTCCATAATTTTTACATGAGATGATTGCAAAAAAAAAAAAACCTTCCTGTGAAAAATAATTTTTAGTTTACAAACATTTGTTATTACCCTGACTGTATGACTCACGTATATATATACATATATACACACGTATATTTTCATATATATGTATATATATATATGTACTCGCACTTATAGACTAACAGCGGCATCTGGCAGGCAAGTGTTGGGCGTACTTCAAGATCCTCCTCACCCGTGGGAAGGTAGAGAGAGAGGAGAGGGGTACTCCCTCACACTTACAATTAACGCTCTTTCGCAAGTCGCATATCTGTAGTGTGTTTTGGGAGTGTGGAGATCACACGAGAGAGAGACACACACACACACATTTGGTCAAGACGCCCCACCACCACAGGCGAGGCAAGGCGTCCCAGCCAGCCAGCCAAGTAGTTTTGACAACGAAAAGATATGGTCCCTTGTCAATGAGTGCATCTTTTTTTCTTTTTTAGGCTTGAGAGAGAGAGTTACACGGGCTGAGTGTGTGTGTGTGTGTGTGTATGCACAAGATGGCAAGTGTGTCACGAGTGAGGCTTGTGGAGGGGAAGGTGGAGGGGGGGAAACAGAGACTCTTTAGCGTGTTACGTTTCGTCTCCGTGCGCACCACGGCCTTCACTTTGCACCCCGGGGGAAGTTTGGCGGTAACCAAGAAGTGCAACTAACGCTTGCTACCAGACGACACCAAGGATCACAGCTCGGAATATGACTGACTTTTTTTTCTTTTATATTCGTCTTTCTTGCCTGAATCATTTTACTCTATGGTAGGAATAGTCGAGAGAGAAAGAGAAAGAGAGAGAGAAGTTGGGAGGTGGGGAGGACTCTATACTATGCCTGTTACATTGGGAGGGTAGGGGGGATGAAATGCGGAGATCTGAACATTTGAAAAAATAGACAAGAATGGAAGCTCTTTGTGATATCCACGCACAGCGACGTCTGTTGCCCTGCGGCAGAACTAAATACTGAAGTAGGTCCTAACTAGCCGAGAGGCGACGCAGGCCTCCGTACCTTTGTGCATGAGAGGCTTTGAAAGATACTCCCCCCCCCCTCTCTCTCTCTCTCTCTCTCTCCATGACTCGGGAGAGAGAGAGACAAAAAGAGAAAGAGAGAGAGAGAGAGAAATAAATAAATTACCGTAAATAAATAGGCTGTGCTATTCATAGTTCATTATATATATAACAAAAGCATAAAAGGCATCGGAGTGGTTTACAGGTTTGCCGCTCTTGTCTTTGAGGTCGGTAGAGTCGACGACTTCTTTCAGAGCAAACTTATTTAAGTCAGAGTTCTTGGTCTTCAGATGACACGGCGATGGGAGCAGAGGTTATTGCAATTTGACCAGCAGACAGGGAGGGGTCTTGACCTCTGACCTCACCTGCCAAGACCCGGGGCTTGGCTGACCACCCTCCTCCTCCTCCTCATCCTCCGACTCCTCCAGTAGAAGGATGTTATATATCATTAGACCATCTTCAGGAAAGAGATCTTGCGTCTGCCGTCGACCATATCCCTCTCGTCGGACGTTTGACTGTCACTGTGAGGAGCAATAAGAAGCGTGTCCAAAGTACTCGAGAGACGAGGAGTTGCTATGGTGTACGGCACTTGAGGAAGTAGGGTGAGCCAAACACGGCCCACTCACTTGTAACACTCGCTTGCATAGAGGAAGAGTGGCAGGCACGTTCACCCAACACTCCTACAACTCAAGGAACATAGGAATTCTAACCATTTGCATCTGAGTCTTTGTTTAATAATAGTAATAATAATTAATAATTAATAATAATAATAATAGTTAAAAATAAGTGAGAACATAATCTGACCCTTAAATGCAGTCATCACCAACATTCTCAACAAACACTGTATAAAGTCAGTCAGTCGCTCGCAAGCGGAACATTAAAACACGTTCATGCTGAGGATTTTGGCTGTATTGAGATCATGGAAGTAACTTCCTATTTTAGTTTCTTTTACAGAGGCGTCCGCGCCAGAGCCTGGAGAACCCGCCCGTCGACACGACGGAAGGTAAGCCAGCCATGGAAATATAGACTCAGGCGAGGACTGAGGGGCGTGGGATATTGGTCCTTCCAGTAGCTACCATGTTTCTAGATGATCACAGACGCACACAAGTCAGTTCTCTTTTTCTTTTTTTTTTGGCAAGGAGCTCGAGTTAGATTTGTGCTTAAAGTTCTGGACCACACTTCGATGTCGCGGACACCTAGCAGACGACGTGGCCGTCTTGGTCGTCCTGCAGACGTGGCCAGAGTGGTTGGGGGGGTTGGGCGAGAGACGGGTCTCGGGGGCCCCTGGAGAGAGTGGCAGCGTCCGTCATCACAGTTGTGCGTGGGGCGGGTGTGTGTGTGTGTGTTGAGAGGCGAGGCGAGGCACAGCTCAGCACGAGTGGGGGTAGCTCTTGAGGAAGCTCCTGAGCGCCGGGGGCAGCGGGACGTTGATGGCGGTGCCGCTGGCGTTGAGGGCCAGGCGACACAGGTGCTGCAGCGAGGGCACCGCCTGCCGGAGGGGACTTTTGATATCGATGGGGCTGAAAGTCTTGCCCTCGTGGTCCACCCACACCTGCGTGGACGTGACGCGCACGTAGTGCTCGACCAGGGGCACCACGCCATCGAACTCGGGCATGTGCTTCTGGCTGTGTCCCGTGCAGTCCAGCCGGAACTTGCCGCAGGAGTAGTGGATCCTGACGCTGGTAGGGCCGTTGCGGGTCTGGACGCTGAGGGAGTACAGACACTGTGGGCTGGCGGAGTCCCGCAGGAGGAAAGTGCCGACGGCCGTATCCTGCAGAAGGGCCGCCGCTTGGTCACAGGATAGAGCACCATAGTACCAGCCACTCTCCTCCAGGGCGCGTCTCGTCTGCGTCAGGACCTGACTATCGTCGGGTTCCTTGGGCGGCGGAGTGAGTCTGACGGAGGAGGAGGCGTCCGTTGGAGGCTTCGTGTTGGGCGTGGCGGCCGGAGAGCTGCTGCGGAAGGGGTTGAAGCCTGCCTGGTTGTTGACCTTGGCGTCCGGCGAGACACTGCCTCCCCTCTCCGCCGTCTGCCCCTCCACCAGGCCCCCACCAGACGTGTGTAGGGAACTCCGAACTTCCGGGACCGCGCAGGACGCTTTAGTGGCGCAGGTACGGAACGTCGGGCAGGCGTGGGGACAGGCGAGGCAGCAGAGGACGTGGCAAGCATCGTGTTGCACGGGCAGGCAGGGCCTCACCCCGGCCAGACCCCCGACCTGGAACATCCGACCGCAGACGTAGGGCGGTTGGACGCCCCCAGGGGCCAGGTGCGCCGCCGACACCCAGTGGGCGGAGGCGGTGCAGGGGGTGAAGGCGGGGGGCGTCGAGGGGTGAGGGGCGGGAGGCTGGAGGGTGGGCAGGGCCGTGGTCAGCCCAAGGTGACACCCGGGGCACACCAACATCCTCACCTGAAACAAAAACACAACACATTAGTTCACGACACATACTCTGTCTGCCCCCACAACACTGGGGTCTGTTACGAAGTGTTACTCGTCATCAAACACCTACCTGAACAGATGTGCACCTAACCTAACCTAACCTCACTGCCACCATTCCTTCCTCCCATCACTGCCCCAGGAGGGTATAGCAGCGGAGGGAATGAGCCCCGGTAATGAGAGAGAGCCGGCCAAGACCTCTTCCCTCCCTCCCTCCTTCCCGTTCCGCGAAACACATGTTCGTGGAAGATTTGCTCGTCGAAAGCGGATCCAATAAACACCGTCGCCGGCTCCTGGTTACCTTCCCCTTACAATTACAGCGTAAACCGAACCGCTGCCTCGAACAGCTCGTGTTGTGTTGGCGAGGGGAAAGAGAAGAAGGAGGGGGTGCCTGCCTGTGCATCCCTTGGTTCGTGTGTGTGTAGCGAGTTCGCATTGGTCCCTTAAAATTACTTCTGGTCCCTGAAGCCCTTTCTGTACGCCCGAAATGCTCACACCGCGTCCCTAAACTCACTGTTATCTTCCCATCTCAAAAATTCCCTAAATTTATGTCTCCTATAAAGGTCCTTTCCCAAAAGCTAGTTCACCGCGCCCTAAAATTTTCCCCTCTTAAAAATCCCTCCGTAATTCTTGCCGAATTCCTAAATTCACACTCCCTAAAATTCTGCTCTGTGACACTTTCCATTCCCTACTGTCATCCTTACTCCCCATGTTCTCTCCCCACCCCTATAATCATACCCACTCCCCGTGCTCCCTCCCCATTGCCTGTAACGGGTGTCCCGTCGGTCGTGGCTTCTGGTCCTCCTTGCAGCCGAGGGAGTAGTGACATTCCCGGAACACTCCTGGAGGTGCAGTGGCCGGCCGTGGGGGGTCAGGAGGTGCTCAGGTGGAGGGGGAGGCCGGGTGAAGAGTGTGGGACGAGGGGGAGGGAAGGAGGGGTAGTGGAAAGGGGGGATGGTGGGTGAGTGGAAAGGGGGGGAGGGGGAGGCGGTGGTAGGGTGGTGGCGGAGGGAGGAGAGGAGGGGAGGACTGGAGTGGCTGGGGAGAGAGAGGGAAATCCGATCTAAGCCCCAGGAGGTGAACCATGGAACTCTTTGTTTGGAAGTGGTGTCTTCCTGCCCCGCGCGCCCCTCTGCCTCTCTCTCTCTCTCTGTCTACGATCACATTCATCGCAGGCCACCGAGGGAGCTAACAAGTGTGATGCGTGTGACGTAAAAGAAAAAAAAACGTGGTCGGTCGGTGTTGATGAAGCCCGTCACGACTGTCCATGACAGACAGGGCGGCGAGAATGGCGAGCCAAGCGAGAGTCGTGTGTGTGTGTGTAGTCAGCCAGCCATCCCCCCACGCGGTTAATATTCCCTGCGACTGAGATTTCTGAGCTCCTGTGTCATTTGCATTTCGGTGCCAGCAAGCAAGCGGTGTTCTCTCCCTCCCTCCCCAACTGGATCCCTCTCCCCAGCATCCTGCTAAATCCGCCCATGACGCAGCGACGTACGTACGTCAGATCTTTTTCCTGATACAGATCTTGTGTGCTCATGTGTGTCACTCTCTCTCTCCTCCCTCTCCCCTGCCCGCCCAGCCTTCTGGAAACTAGTCTCCCACGGGGTGAGCGATGAGTGTATAGCCATAAACCACAGAGCAGACGCTTAAAAAAAACATCTTCCAGGGTTCATGGAGATGTGACTCAGTCTAAGGCGTCGGATCAGTCCCCCAAGCGAGGCGTTTGACTGAAAAGGGGGGCGAGAGTTCAGTTTCCACGCTCCCCCAATATAGCGTACCACTCACGCCTCTCTCCTCCCCTTTTGGTCTACCAAGAACTACCCTTAGAAATTTTTTTCCCGGTAAAGCTTAGCGTTAGCCAGCCACATGTCGCCTCAAATTCTTCTGATTCTTTAGATTTTACGTCAAAACGACATTTGGGCAACAATACGGGTATATTAATGTAGCAACAATAGAACAAATAACCTGCTAAAAATATGTCGTTATGGCCAACAATAGTAGCTTTTGAATCGTACGTCGGGCAGCGGCGGCCGGCAGCATCGCATTCCGTGAATCAGCTGACACAGTTGCCGGCGGTCGCTGGTTGCCAAGCTTCTCCCAGCACAAGCCACTTTCACTGCACGTAAATACATGGTTTGGATTCCTCGCTTTGGTCGATTTCGCATTGGTAATTTGAGTCACTTTGCTCAGTATTCATAACGTGATGTTTCGTTACTTTATTAGGACTACTTAACATAACAAAGGAAAACGGAGACCAAATCACATATTGCGAAACAATGGACATCTGTCGCCGAAACATGTTGGCGTTTCTCAAAACAATGAAAAAAAGTTAATTTCCTAAAAATGAAAAGAAAAATCTATAATTTCCCCCTCTTTCCTCCGATCGCCATATCAACCTGATTAAATATAGACGGCAAAATTCTGCAGTTGTTTAAAACTAAACTGCTCGTGTGTTGCGAGATTTATTGTCCGTTTATATATATATATATATATATATATATATATATATATATATATATATATAGCCAGGATATAGCTAACAGTTGATGAGGCTATAGACGTATCAACAAGTGGGAGGTCAAGACACTGGGGGAACCAGCGTAGCCGTTGGTCAGACCAGGCAAGAGGACAGGAGCCCGCGGGCTGCTGGACTTGGTTTGGTTGGTTGTTGGACAGACGGCAAAACACCCAGCCAGCATTTGGCAAGGAACACGACGACGTGTGCAAGAGGCGCCGCTGTCAGGGAGAGAGGAGAAGAAGCACGGGGGCCATCGGTGCTATTCCTGGATGTCGTCGGATTCATCACATTCTTTCGATATGAAAATGAATGTCCCTCGCCCTCGCGTGCCGTGTTTTGCTGTTAAGGGAGTCATGATTAAGGCGAGCCCCTCCTACCTCGGCTCCCAGGTTCCTGGAAGTACTGACACAGGGGTTAAGGCTATGTTAATGATGACCCCCAGACACCCTGGCTACTGCCGGTAAACCGCTAATTGGCACATGAAGACGCTGTTTCCTTTACGAGAATCACCAGACCCTAACAACAAAAGTTACCCGTTCGACATCAGACGGGAACTTGAGCCCTGCCATAAATTACATGGCTCTTGCAAACTAGACATCTGCAATATTCACACAACATGAAAGGAAGTAAATGCAGACAATTTTGTGTAGGAGCGCGACCGGCAGAGCACGGATAGCAAAACAGTATTCAAACACCAGGGAGGCGGCTGCGATTCTCGGAAATTTGGCGGGAACAGGTCGGTTATGCCACGAACACCTTGGCTTATCAACATTCTAAACAAACTGTGGCTCCGCACGACCACGTAGGACGACGACCGCCGGTCACATGTCTCGGTTTGAATCGTCCTCCCGACGGGTCCTGACTCGCAGTCCGAATCTTTAGCAAGCAAAAAAAAAAAAAAGGGACATATATCGACTATAACAATGAAACAGGAATTGGAAAATTGGCGTTTCATACATTTACTGGAAGTAACATTCAGTCGAATTGGTATAATCGTGCCTCAAACACGCTACACAAGTGACGAACGCCGAATAATTTGATAGTCATAGACGAAGAATTAATATAACACACAATACCCATTAAATAGGGGGTTGATGGGGGTCTGTATGAAATTATTCCGTCGCCTGCAGCCGTACGCTTCGTTATGAGAAACGTACGAAAGCCAGAGACACCTCTAATACACTCTGGACTGGCGGATTCCATGAATGAGATTACACAAAAAATACGTCTCCTGCAGGGTTGCTACATGTCGCTTTGGGCTCCGTTTACGGTACCGGTTGCCACGAGAGATTTAAATGGAATTAAATTCTTAAGGAATACTGAGCACAGACGGGGAGGTACCATATGGCGGCGGAGGTGCTGAGGCTTTAAACACGAACACCCGTCAGCCAACGACATCACAGCTCGAAAAATGAAGCCTATCTCTGGTAATTCTCATATATAAAGTGTCCAATTAGACCGTCAGCACTCCGTCATTGAACAAATTCTGGAAACTGGGGGGTAATACGTGCCGGGAAGCCCTCCTGGTTTACTGCCTGGGTTACCCCTACATGAAATTCGTGTCGGGTCGAACAGTCCTGTTAAAAAAATGTTTCGCTTTAGCAAGCGCTACGTTCTGGCTGGGAAAAAATACACCGCCAAAATATTTGCGTGGGCATTTTTTCTTCCAACGGCCGTTGTTCTCCCTCAAATCTCGCTCCCCCTCTCTCCAACATCGACAACGCTTCCTCCACCATCAGTAGGTCTCTCCGAAATCATCGTGTCCACCTGAACATCCCGTGTCGCACGTCGTTTCCCCAGCACGAAACGTACCCTACACCGTCTCTCTTTCTCTCATCATCTCCGCATCATCATCGTCATCCCCTCCTGCCTCATTATCTCCCCTCCCCTCCTCCCTCATTATCACCCCACCCCTCCTCCATCATTATCACCCCACCCCTCCTCCCCATCACCAGCGAGACGTCTCCCCTCCCCCTTCCTCTGTAACTCCGCCATTACCTATTGTTTCTCGGAACAGCAACAAGAGGCTTGGCTGCGTCTCTTTGTCTCTCTCTCTCTCTCCCTCCCACCCTTCTCTCTCTGTCTCTCTTTCTCTCTCCCTACCTCTCGCCAACCTTGCTGTGGCCTCCCTCTTTGTCCTGTCGGAGGGAGATGGGTTGTAATAGGAGGACTACAGAAGAAAAAGGAGGGGACAGGAGTTAGGAATACTGAGAGACAGATGAACCAGCGTCCATGGCGGGAGAGAGAGAGAGAGAGAGAGGGGAAGCGGCAGCCTCCTCACGCTGGAACAAGGCTGCCACAACAACCGCATCCAGAGACTACAGATGACGCTGAGACCCCGCAGAGCCACATGTATACACCACAGTACAAGATGAGACGACTGGCCATAAGGGGAGATAGAGAGAGAGAGAGAGAGAGAGAGTTTAGTAAGCCTCGTAACGGCTGGCGTCTATGGCTGGGACGCGGTGACTCAATAAAGTGGAAGAAGGTTAGGTTCAGACGTGTACGCTCCAGCATACATCATCCCAGCGATCTTTAGCGGAAATTGCCTCCCGATCGATACCATGTATGATCCAGGAAATCCTCGCCTCGCCACCATCAGCTGGATTTATAACAGTCCCCATGACAGTGTCACATTTTATTTCTTTTTATGAAATGGCGTTTGCGAAAGTCACATTAACTGCGTGTTGGTGAGCTTTGTCACAGGGGAAAACATGACGCACTTCAGATACCATAACTAAGAATATTAACATCGCTACGTACTACTAGATGATGCATGCAGTCTGTAGTTCAGTCTGCGTTAATACTGGTAATTGTGGTATGTCTTAAATTATATCCCATGTTAATCACATACACTTCACATCAGACACAACTTCTTGGAATCATAACAGACACTTACTGTGTAGATTTATTAGAAATATAGTCATAATAATATCCTGTCCAACATTTATTTATCTCTGAACAGTGAATTTAAGATATACTGATTAATGCACTTAATATTACAATCAAAGACTAATTTTATGGGATCAGATTTGCAGCAATACTGACCTTCAAATGAGTATTAAATCCTGGGGTAAGAATGTCCAGATTATCTGGAGAATGTGTAGAGTACTTGCAGATTGTCTGCAGTACCTAAAGAATGTCTGGAGTACTCTGCAGAATGTCTAAGAGTATTTGGAGAATGTCTTCGAGTGCTTCTCACTCGCCACTCGCACACTTAACTTATAACCTTGTCTCCGTGGCAGAGTCCAAGAGCTATTTTGATTTATTTTCCAGCACTTGACTATTCACTGATATATTGGGAAGCACTTGCAGTTACTATTATTCCTGGGGCGTAACTATCCGTGGTGATCGTTCAAGTTAGTTGTTAAAAACACACACACACTTCACTGTATTTCACACGTGTCTACACGAGTGACGATCCTCGCACACTTGTTGGACTTCTTGAGCCGGACGCGTTCAGACGGGACCGTATGTACGAACAATCCATTCCTGGGTAGTGGTGTAGTAGGGTGTAATGTGCGTCCTGTGAGCGTAAGTATCGCTGGGCGGTGCGGAGAGGAGTGCTGGCGTCCTCCAGTGCGGCTGAGCGGTAACTGACGGCGCCCAGCCATGAGCCAGTCGAGGGAGCCGCGAGCGTCCCGCACCGAGCCCAGTCTCGCACTGAGGAATTCTTGGTAAAACGCTAACTCGACGCTTCGGCGACTCACTTCGTATCGCTTACAACACCGTATCTTCTCGCTAAGCCTTGGCCGCTCATTGTGGGCGGTTGGGGTCGGGGGAGCTGGGAGGGGAGTGGAGTGGAGTCGTTTCAGGGTAGGTCGAAAGATTTGTTTCGTGGCAGACACGTGGAAGGAGGAGGAGAAGTTGAGATGGCTTGGGAGAAAGTTGTGGGGAGCTGGAATTCTGGCGTGGATATGTGAGGCGTTCTGGGAAGCCTTATCCATGCGGGGCAGGAAGGCTGAGGGTGGTGGCTGTAGGGAGCCTTCTCGGGAGCATTGATATACACGTTGGGAACCAGAAGACGGTAGTTGGAAGAGAGGACAGTCGTAATTGCCTTGCTGACTCTTCTAACTCGTACGTTTTTGTTTTTCGAAGGACGACGTTTCCGGTCCGTTTCAGGGTACAGCCGACATGACAGTAGTAAAGTTCTGGTTATAGGAAAATGCTGACTTACACACACACACACACACATGGCACTTGCGTCATGAATTCTGACTTTTTTTTTCTCCGTCACGATGGAAATCTTTGTATACCGCCTTGAGCGCTAGACGGTACGACCCATGAGCACGACGGTACGACCCTTGAGCAGGACGGCACTACCCTCTGAGCACGACGGTACGACCCTTGAACGAAACGCTACGAACCTTGAGCACGACGTGACGACCCATGGGCACTGTGGCCCGGCCTTTTGGGTCGGGTCAAAGGCGAGGCTATCATTTACCCAAGAGTCTCACAGTTCGTATTCCAGAGGTCAACAGGCGAATGGTTCTCAAGACTGTCCATAGCTATGACCCGCTCTCTCCCGACCACCCTAAAGTGGGGTCAGCACCCATCACGCTCCCCATGGAGGGTTACAGAGGTGGACGGGCAGGCGGGCGGGCGTCTCGGTGCATTGCAGGAGCAAAAAGCTGTTTTGGGGGCCGCCCCCACCTTGCAGAGGTGGCAACATTAGGACGGTGACTGTATAAGGAGTGCCGGTAGAGAGAGAGAGAGAGGGGGGGGGGGCTAAGTTACTTCATGTTGAATAATCTCTCCTCAGTGATGGGGAATGGAAAGGAGCCGCGTGAAAAAAACATGTTTAAGAAAGGGGCTCTGTTGTATGCAGTCAGGGCCAGAGGATGAGAAGCACAATGCGTAGGGAAGAGGGCGACCAGCTGAAATCGGCGTGGGCTGTGTTTGGGTAGCGAGTTGCGGAGCGGAGGACCTGCTTCCAAACTTACGTAAAGTAAGAAACAAAGACGTTTCACCTTCTTAGGTACGGAAGGGCAAAAAAAAAAAAAAAAAAAAAGTGCCTGAGAAAATGGGACGGGGCGGAATAACTCCGCGGACGAGCGCTGGAGAGCGCGCTTTTCATCCTCGGGGTTAGTGAAAGTCGGAGATGAGGGATCGAGTTTTGAGAGTACAGCCGGGACCGTTGTCTGCGGCCCGGACGATGTAAACAACAACCGCGTTTGAGGCTAGGCGTCGTAAACAGACGGAGGGCAGAAGACGACCAGACCAGAGGAGACTCGCTGGACGCTGACGCGGGGGGGGGGGGGACAAAGATGTCACTGGGAAGCCGCAAGAGTTTGCTCCTGAGGCACATAGAAGTCATAGACAAAAGAGTGAATATAGAAACCAACAGAAGCTGGCGTAAGACCAAGGTATATATGTATATACACTGGGTACAGAACCATGGGTGTGAGACAGACACAAGCAGAAACATACTGACTAGAAAAATGAGGAAGGCGAAGATGAGATCATTACATAAAAAAAGGTGTATAGGAC
The DNA here is from genome assembly GCA_038088735.1 of Panulirus argus. Taxonomy (NCBI): domain Eukaryota; kingdom Metazoa; phylum Arthropoda; class Malacostraca; order Decapoda; family Palinuridae; genus Panulirus; species Panulirus argus. The sequence goes on along the minus strand of JAYMFT010419175.1, from coordinate 3,096 downwards.
ATCAGGAATTTGCTATATATATATATATATATATATATATATATATATATATATATATAGAAAATGCAAGTGTCTTCGACTATCGTGTGTGGAGAGGAGATCGAGACGTAATTCAGTGTGATAAAACAGGCACTGCTGCAGCAGGTTAAGGAAGTTAAACAAACAAGTTAGACAATAAGAAAGTGACTCGCACCAAAGAGGTGACGCTGGTCAGGAGGCAAGCAAAGATGTGAGGCATCTGATAGAAAATCCCAAAGACGGTACTGGAGCAGGTTGGACGCGTTGGGTTATTGAGGGAGAGAAAACGAACCTGATTGTGGAACGGAGAAAATTATGTGTCCAGAGCAGACTTTTCTTGAGAAACGTTATTTTACATGTCTGTGATGGTCTTTATGTACCGGGATAGACAGCGTGGTACTGGTAAAAGCAGTATGCATCATGAAAGAGGAAAGAACAACGAAAAGAAATATAAAATGTAACTTTTGCTTAAATTTTGTTCTACAGGTATTGAAATAAGGTAACTGTGTGAGATGGAGTACAGACTGTTTTGGACTACAGCTGTAATGGTGGTTATTATTTTTATTATTATTAATTATTGGGCCATACAGTGTTATTATTATTATGTGTTATGCCATACATTATTTCTATCATCACTAATAGTATTTGTTAAGCCATATATTATTATTATTATTATTATTATTATTATTATTATTATTATTATCATTATTGTTTGGAGAATCTCTCCGTTCAGCACCTCCGCCTCTTCGCTCCTCTGGTCAGCGGCTCCGTTTTCTGTGCGCCGGTGAGGACGTCATCCCGCGGGCACGTCTTACCAGCTCAAACCAGTTCAACCGCCTCCGACCGCCCCCTCTCTCCATCCAACCCCCTCCTTCCCCTCCCCTCTCCCACCTGGGGGTCGATCCTTGGTACCCAAGTTCACCACCGGCTAAGGGTAACGACCACCAAACGTTGCTGCGCTCCCCCCGTACCCCCGATCTCCTGGGTACTACTGGTGTTTTTTGGGTGCGTGTGTCGTGTCGTGTGGGGGGGGGGGTGCGAGATGACGCCGCTGGGAGTCCGTTGGCGATGAGAACTCCGTTAATGAGCCGAGTGAGTGAGTGCCTGCCTGCCTGCTTGCTGTGTTGAGGCTTCCCGCCGTGTTTAACCGTCCTGGCCAAGCGTTGCCCTCCTGGGGTCTACTGACGCATCGGACTTAAGACTTTTTATCTACCGACCGTGCTCTCTTTAGTCTTGACAAATGGGCTACTGACGCCACTTGACCTAAGACTGACTGACATACTGACAGTGATTATACGAGTACTGTTCCGGTCCTGCTCTGGAGAGTACTTCGTGGCCTACTGACACAGCTACCTCCCCCCCCCCCACCTCGTTCCTGCTGGACCTAAGCCTGAACTACTGACACCGCTGCTTACACAAGCAGACCTCTCTCTCAACTACTGACATTGCTCAACCGTGATTACTAAAACTACCGAGATTCCTCCAGCAGGACTACTTACACACACACACACACACACACACACACACACACACACACACACACACACACCATCCTTGCGAGGATGGTACCATTGAGAGAGCGTTCACCAGGGCGATGCGTTCTAAGAAGAGGAGAGAACGACTTTCCCTGGTCTTCCATCAAGGAGATTGGGGCTATAAGAGACGACTTATTTGAAGTCTCTTCCTCATGGAGAGAGAGTTTGGAGTCCTTGATTCTTCCCGGGGAGAGATAGATGGAGTCCCTTGTCGCTCTTTTGGGAGAATTAAATAGTCGCAAATCTCTCCCCTGGAGAGATATAGATGGATGGAGTCGTGTCCTCCTGAGACAGAGATAGATGGACTCACTTTCCCTTCATGAGATAGATGGAGCCACTTTCTCTTCATGAGAGAGATGGAGCCACTTTCTCTTCATGATATAGATGGAGCCACATTCCCTTCATGAGATAGAGGGAGTCCCTTTCCCTTCGTGAAATAGTTGGAGTCCCTTTCCCTTCATGAGAGAGATGGAGCCACTTTCCCTTCATTCGTTCTTTCACGGTACCCAGGTCTCCACGATAGGTCTTCACAATCCCCGAGAACACACGCAGGTTTTACACCAGACGAAGTTAAAGAACCGGTGAGTACTTGTAGACCCGACGTTCCGTATAGTTCCCGTAAGAAGCTGTCATGTTACGAAGGGTGTATATATACATAACTAGGACAGGCGATGGCGTTCAGGTGAGGTGGTTCTGAGAAGCGATGAAAGTAACCGCTGCAGAACTGTGAGCGAGGAAAAATATCGTGATTCGCGGACGAGGTCGGCGAAGTGAGGTTCAGCTTGACGAGAGACGCGAGGGGGAGGGAGGAACCAGACGCGCGCACACACACGATATACCCCTGGCGCAAGAGACAGACGTAGTGAACAATACCTGGCGTAGCGTATTGCCTCTTCCCTCTGGCACGAGACGAGGGTTGTATATTCTCGAGGTTCTCACACCCTAGAGGTGACACTTCAGCGGTACTGGTGCGAGGGAAAACTCGCGCCCTTCGGCTGTCCGTCGCATCGGCTCGGCCGAACGCTCGGAGGGTCGTGCAGGGGGAAACAGAGAATGAGTAAAACACGACAGGTCTGCGAGCGTGTTCAGTCAGCGGTCCGTGCGTCCACACCCGCCCCGATGCCGCCGGAGTTTCCGTTCCAGATAGAAAGAATTCGAACGAAGTCACTTCACACCTCTCTCTCGGGGACTCCTCTCAAAAATCAGGAATAAGTATCAGCTCCAGCTTACTAAGCTTGTATACTTTTTTTTTCTGTTGTTAATATCGTAATACAGTGCTATTTATTTTCCTCATGACCGATGGATTAAAAAAGAGTTTAGTTTTCCGAGTGAAATATAAGAGGATTTAGCTTTTGTTTTTAATAACAACAGACTTTTCCGCGTTTGGTCTCGGTGTTAGGTGTAATTCCCGGAACACAGGACTGACCTGATTATTGCTTGTACAGCCAACACTTTTTATTCATAGTATTTCAATCAGAATATATATATATATATATATATATATATATATATATATATATATATATATATATATATATATATA
>JAYMFT010419164.1:0-17749 GCA_038088735.1 Panulirus argus | reverse complement strand
TATATATATATATATATATATATATATATATACCTCGCTGTTCAGCTGTTCAATACGAGCCAGAAATAACAAGTAAACATCAACCCTCAGTAATGTACAATTCGCACGCAAACTGAAGATAAGAAACGAGCGATTTATGCCGCCCGGCCACCGCTACCTCCTCCTCCTCCTCCTCCCCAGACAGCCATAATGTTGTCCAACTGGTACAGCACCTCGCACGGTCTCGCCTTTTTAGTGGCAGGAAATGGGGTGGCGAAAAAGTTTAACTACCATTTCTGTTTTACCTTTGTGTGTGTGTGTGTGTGTATATGTGTATGTGTGTGTGTGTGAGTGCTGGTGGTGGTTCTTGAGTGTAATCATCAGTAATCACGAGAGAACTTCACACAATACTGATATACAAGCAGTAAATCCTTAAACACAATATCCCTGTGGCTCTGTCGAGGTGTTGGAGAGCCCGTCCCCCATCCCACAGCACTACCACCTCCGCGTTCCACATCAAATCGTTCAGCCAACACACATCCTGACGGCCGGGAGCGCGTGCATCGTCTTGGAGGGTCATTCCTGCGAATCACGCCAGGCGTGCGGCCGACCTGTTCCCCGTGCGCCATCACCCACAAAGCCCCCGTAAGCCCACTGCAAATGCTGATGGACCTGTGGCAGCTTTTAGGCTTTGTGGAGCCACGGGCCCTGCGGCAGCGGCTCCCACAGTGGGCGACCGGTGCGGAAGTGGTAAACTGGGGGGCGGGGGAGAGGAGGGAAGGATGTGATGTGGAGGAGAGGTGCACATGGGAGAGGGAGGGAGAGGTGGGGTGTGACCCATGGTTCTGTGGCGGGGAGAACGCTACTGGGTGATGCTGGGTGAGGGAAGTGATGGGCCAGGGGAAAGATAAGGCGTCCACTGGGGTAGGGGAGCGCTCATTGGGGGTAAGAGGAGGGTTCAGTAGTGGGAGGACGGCTCTAAACGGAGGTAAAGAGGATTCTGCTGGAAGGTAGGGTACGGTTACACAATCGGACGCCAGCTCTTAACAGGAGGTAGGAAAGTGTTAAACGGAGGGAGGGCAACCCGTAATAGGGAATAGAAAAGGGTTCAACAGGAGGAGTGTTGCCCTTATCAACAGGTAAACGAAAGTTTAATAATGGTAGAGTGGCCCTTAATAGGAGCCAGACGAGGGTACAACAGGAGGTAGAGAGAGGTTCAATGGTGAGAAGGTAGAGATAAGCAAGATGAAGAGGAGTATATTGAGGATGAGCCATAGAAGAAAGGTAAAAGGCAAGTGCATAGGGTGGGGGGAGCACAGGTCGAAAACACAGTGTTGGGGAGGAAGAGCTGACAGGGTAATTCCAGAGGGGAGAGAAAGTTTAAGCAAACGGAGAGATCAGTGAGGGACTAAACAACCGAGGGGGAACGACTGTGGCGTTTGCTGAAGAAAGAGACGAACATTGGACTCGGAAGCAATACTGAACAGGAGCCACGGTGTTGGTGAGGCGGGCTGGGTGATACCAGGTTCTCGATTAATGTCCACAGAGAAAGACTGGCTGATGGTGTGAGTCAAGTATACATGAATCGCCTCAAATGAAAACATCAGGTTAATATCCCTTAGACAGAACAGACGAACTAGTATGGAAAAAACATAATTCAAATCACGAGAAAATGAAAACGAGGCACTGTTCTCCTCTTTCACAACAGACGAAATCCTCATCGAGCGGGGTTAAGAAATTTCTAATCACTTTACTAATTAAGAGCTGATTGGGAATATACCTGGTCCTTATTTTGAACTCTAAGACAAATACTGAATATTTTCACCACTTTAAGCGAATGTAATTTGCCGAATGACAGCCAATCAGCGGCGAATGGAGTGGTGGACACACAAAACGACTTGAGCTTGTCATACGAGAGGAATCTGGCGAAGCTTGTAAAAAGTCAGCTGATGGTTGGAGGAGAGGAGTTGAGACAGGACGAACAGGGAAAGAAGGGGGAGTGAAATGGGATGAGAGGAGGTGAGAAAGGATGAGAATGAAGGGTGTATCAGGAGAGTACCGTACCTCCACGCATGACAACCTACGTCAAGAAAGACGAGGAGTTAAACTCCTCGTCTTCATCTCGAAAGTTTTGAGCGACTGTCTGAAACTCACGTGTTCCCTAAGCTTTAGGGGAAGCTCGTCTTGAGTGTGATGTTCGTCTCTCTTTACCCACAGGTGCTCCGCCATTAGACAGAAGACGCCCCGCAGGGATCACCACTTCTACACCAGAACCAGCTGACTCCACAGCCAGAGAACCACCGACCAGCCCCGCATCCGACGGCTTCCATACGCCACCACCACCACCGCTACAACCACCAACACCTCCCTTGCATCAGGATCGGTTTACCTCAGACCATCAGGGCACAGTCGTGGCAATAACCCCACACTCCCCATCATCATCAGCAGCCCCCCCTAAGCATCCTCAGGTAGAGACGACGCCCTTCTTTATCCTCTTCTCACTCCCCTGAACCACCGCGGTCGCCATGGCCATCAACGTCGGAGGCGTGATCGCCATCGTCATCTTCTACCTGCTGATCCTCGTGGTGGGGATCTGGGCGGCCAAGAAGAAGCCCGAGGGGGATGACGATGCCGACGATGTCATGCTGGCGGGGAGGAGTATAGGTGTCTTCGTGGGCATCTTCACCATGACGGGTGAGTACTGGGGGAACAGGGGGAACACACTCCCCTCCTCCCGAGGGGTTAGAGTGCAGAAGGTGGTGTCCCCCCTCGACATCATCATATAGTGGTCAGTATCTCAGGTTATCTCCAGAAGTAAATTTTGTTCTCCTTCATAACTCTTCCTGATGACTGAGTCTGTTCTGCTATAACTCCCCATGATGACCGAGTCTCTTCTACTTAGCATTTTAAGTCTGATTTAAGCTTCATACCGTAGAAATCGCAGTGAGTTTCCCTGAGCTACATTCTGAGCCAATAGCCTTAGTCATATTAGCACTTAAGCCAAATGAAGATTTTAAGTATCTGCTCTGTTTCTTCTCCAGCTAAACTCTAAGTCACCCATCCCAGGAGTCTCACGCTGCAGAAACTTGACCCTTACAACTTTTGTTTACTGCTTTTGAGACTTGCCCCATCAACACGTGAACCCCGCCAAGTATCCCTTCACAGTCACGCCAAACCTTTGAGTCTCCTCCTTGAGTCTACAAAAGCTACTCCTCGAGCCTCGCCCTTGAGTCTAATCAACTGTCCTTTAACTTTAGCCTTTGAACATACTTACAGCCGACCCTTAGTCCTTACCCCTGACTCTACCCAAGAAAAAACACAGTCTCCTCTTCAGTCTACATCATTCAACACTTCAGCCTTGCTTTTGAGTTTACCTCAGCTAACCCTTGAGCTTTACTCCAGAGTTTAACCCCAGCTTAACCTTTAGTCTTGCCCATGCATCCACCCTAGCCTTACCGAGCCTAAGTCTGAGTCTCCCTGGACAGCGACGTGGGTGGGAGGAGGCTACATCAACGGCACGGCCGAGGCGGTGTACGATACGGGCCTCGTCTGGTGTCAGGCGCCCTTCGGATACGCCATGTCTCTCATCTTCGGTAAGGCCCGTCTCTCTCTCTCTCTCCCTCCCTCTCTCTCTCTCTCTCTCTCTTGTTGATATATTTCTGTCTCCCATTCACCTCTCTCTTAACTAACATACGATGAAATGTCTCTATCTCTATTTTCAGTTAGGATTTTCAGTTGTCCCTGTCTATCCTTAATCAGTTACTGCTGTCTTCCTCAGTCCCACTATCAGCTGAAATGCTCTTCTGGAGTCTCTATTACACTGGGTCTCTTTCTGAGCAATGATCTCTCGGCCCTTCCCCTCTGTGCTGCTTAATATGTAATTTCTCATTCCTCAGTCTCTCATTTTCTGAAGTCTTGCGTTGAGAGATTTTTTTCCTCTCACCAAACATTGGTGTGTCTCTAATTGTTTTCTCATGTCTCTTATCTTCTGTGAGTGGTCTCTCCGTCTCTCATTTGCCACTGACGTATTTCTCATCTTCAGTTAACTGCCTGTATCTCATATCACGTCGAAATGCTTCATAAAACCATTCATGGCGTTCTCATGTTTCTCATCTCCTGCAGGTCATGTCAGTAGGTGTCAATGTGCCTCACAGAGGCTTGACATGAGACATAACCTAATCATGAGACGCCTCATCTCTTCATATTACAGTTGTAGAATACATTAAGACAGTGAAACATCTACTCCAGTAATGTGGCTCCGCTAAACTTGACGTGTGTGTGCGTGCCTCCCTCCCTCCCCCAGGCGGTGTGCTGTTCGCCAACAAGATGCGTTCCCAGGGCTACGTCACCATGCTGGATCCGCTACAGGACAAGTTCGGCGAACGCATGGGCGGCTTGCTCTTCCTGCCGGCGCTGTGCGGCGAGGTGTTCTGGTCTGCCGCCATTCTCGGCGCTCTAGGTGAGTCAGGGAGCGCAGGAACCATGCAAGAAGTGGACAGGGGGGGGAGGGGGGGGGGCAGAGATAGCATTAGAAGATGAACAGAGGGTAAAATACGGATGGAAAGACGAGAAAATGTGATAAAACAAGGGGCCTAACGTGGACAGGCAACAGATACAGAGAGGGACGAACGGGTGGGATTAAATTCTTTATGAGAAAAAGAGAGAATGAAAGGATTGGTGGAAGGTAAATAAGGCCCTGAACAAGGCAGACACAAGGGAGAACGATGAATCCAAAACAGACGAAGCCAGAATGAATGACGGATGGAGATTGGGTAAGGATGGGTAGGTAGACTGTAGAGGCGACGCCATAACAGACATTGATAGGAATTAATAAATGGACGAACGAGGGGCGTCGAGAGGAGAACGGAAGGGAACGGGTGGAACGTGACAAGAGAGGGACAGTGGTAGGCCCAACCAGCGGGGGTCCGAATCCACAGACCTCAGGATGACTAGTATGGAATGGCCACACGACGATGGTGAGAGTGGCATATTGAGGAAAAAAAAAAACTGACTGGTGGCCAGGTGTGTGACTGGAGGCAGAGACGGGCGGGCAGACGACTGTAGGAACAATAGGAATAACGAGGTAAGTGAAACGGCAGACGAGAGAGAAGAGATATATACAAGGAGACTGGAAAGGAACTGCCGAGGTAGAGACAAAGAAGGACGTTAGGTAGAGACGGGCAGTGACGCGCACGGCGACGGGACGGTGTAGTGACGGAGGTCAGGCTGCAGGGAAGGTTTACAAAGGTCAAGACAAAATATCAAAACATTTAAACGAAAATAAGATAACTGTGACAAAGCACTGTTGAAGAATGACGGAAAACTAGTTTAAAGTAAACTGTTGGGTTCGGATCCAGTCTGTGATTCTCATCCGGTTCGATTCTTTGGATTTGATCTCGTATGGGCGAGTTTTATCGCGTGTGTCGTATCATACTGAGGCGTTACAGACCCTTCTTTCTCTTATACTTTTAAGATTTCTGATTCATTTGTATACTTTTTACTAGGAAAGTATATGAAAAGTATGCATAAAGCATGAAACATCTCTGGAAATAACAGAAGGCAGAACAGACTTACGAAAGTCACAATATTTTCGAGGGAAAACTATCCCTTCGGGGAAAAAATAACACCAATATGTATGCAAAGGTGTAAAGAGCGGATTGGTTTGGCAATACCAGCTCACTCCAGGAGCGATACCCCAAGCAATAAACTCTCTCACGGCGAAAGATGTGAGACGTGTCTAACGAGCGTGTAAACTTTCTCAAGCCGGAGAGCAAACAATGGGAAACATTCGGATGAGGAAACGGTGAAGTGTTTGCCGAAGGTGAGGCCAGTAATGAGGGCAAGTTTACCTTGCTGGCAAAACCCTCGTTAGATGTGAGCTGAGGTAAAGTTGCAACAACTGTGTCTCATATGAGGTGAGAGAGAGAGAGAGAGAGAGAGAGAGAGAGAGAGAGAGAGAGAGAGAGAGGGAAAAGTGAGGACAGGGCACAGACTGTTTACAATACATGGTTGGTAGGGAAGCTGAGGAAAACGCGAGGTGATCGTGACTGGACTGAGACAAAGAGAGAACCCAGAAAGTACCGACGGAGAGCTAAGAGAAGTTGTGCGGAGGGCGCGCCGCCGTCCCCGGCCCAAGTGTGGCTGACCAGGAATTGCAGACGCCTCCCAGGAGCGTCCGCAAACACCAGGTTGTTGACCCAGCTAATTAGTTGGTAAGTCTCGTGTGGAGCAGCCCAGGTCACCACCAGCACGCACGACAGGTCAACACCTGTGGTGCAAGCTCAGGTAACCACCACGTTGTGGGGTCTGTATATGCGTGGTGGAACTCAGGTCCACACCAAAACGACAGGTCAACAGGTCTGCCACATGATCTGCATACGAAGAGGAAGGAGCCTCCCGAGTCTCCTGGAGCTGGGGACGAGACGAGGCGAGACGCCGTCTCTTCCAGGGGGTCTCTAAGGCGTGACATTTGAGACCTGTTAATTATTCAGGAGCCGTCAAGCGTGTGCCACCATACCTGCCGCTTCTGACGTCTGACCCCTCGGTGCCAATCTCAAGCTACACTGGGTATTCCAGGTCCATCCTTGGTATCAATGTCGCAACACCTCGTTAGTTACTGTCAAAATACGTGTTTAACTATACTGTCCCAACACCTGGTTAACTACAAGGACGGCCAATCGACGAACGAGTTTTCCGTGTGGAGGTCCTTTACCAGTGCGAGGGAAGAACAGCTGAACGACCCCCTTAGAGGTGAGGCAGCGGCGACATGAAGAAGCTGGTCACATCACAGTTTGCAAGGGAGAGGACACCGCCACTGTTCCCTGACATTCTCTCGTCAGAGTCGGAAGGAGAACTGTAACCATCTCTCCAAAGATATATGTTTCTCTCTCTCCCTTTATATGTGTGTGTATATATATATATATATATATATATATATATATATATATATATATATACACAAACACATAACATGTCCCATTCTCTATGATCAGTGATCAATGAGTTCCTGCTTGTGTCTGAGCGGAGGGCAGGTCGGTGCCAGTCCCACATGACTCGACATAAGCGTAGCGACCCGTGTGGGCAGCAGCCCCGCCCACACGAGACTGTGGGAGGACAAGAACAACAACAGGAGCATCGTGGCAGAAGTATATTCCCATGAACGTCATGGAGACTAATGCCAACAGAGGAGAAGAGTGACGCGACATGCTCAGAGCATGACTGACCTGCTCTGACCTACGTATGTCTTGACCCACTCAAATGCTGGAGCATCAAGTCACGTGGCATCATGAGGGGCATGTCACCACCTGGTGGCCGTACTGGATGCAGTCGCAGCACTAGAGGACGTTCCTTGAACTCGCAAAGAATTTGGACAAAAGTATTATCCACAGTGAGCGGTTAGAGTCGAGAGGGTCACATGTTTACCAGGGCGGATGGCTGAATGGTGCATGTTAGTTCCATGTTGTGTTCAGGTCTCTCTTTACTAAGGACGTCGTCTCTTTGATGGAATTTGGCTAATTAAATAATGAAGGGAAGCGTGGAGAGTGGAGGATACAAGTTAGATGTGCGTGTATATATATATATATATATATATATATATATATATATATATATATATATATATGAACGCACTGTACGTTACGATATCAAGCAGTAAACACGACTCAGCGAGAACTAAAACCCTCTGTAGGATACCCTACAGGCCAGAGGTCAGGATGATGCCACACACACACATCCTTCACTATAACCCGAGGTGACGGACCACAGCGATGAAGGTAGTGCCGAGTGCTGTTGGCTGGCTGGATACGACCAGGACGTCACATGTGCCTGTCGTGCCTGATGGGTGAGACGTCACACTTACCTGTGACGACTAAGGGGCAGGTGTTGGCGCCAGTGTGTCATGCATGCGTGTAGGACACATGATGTGGCTGGGTCGTCCCGACTGGATCCTGACCTTGTATAATATGTACTGTCGGCAGTAACTAACCCTTTCCAGGTCACTGATCGCAAGGAACATCCTCATAATTACGATACATGTGAGGTGTTAAGGATCATAATTGATGCGATGATAACTCCCTCGAGTACGGTCGGTGGATTAAGCCCAGGCTGTCGTGTGAGGTGACGAGGATGTCATTGCCGGTGACACCCAACCCTCACTGGCCAGCCAGGTGTGCTGTCATGGGAGGATGGGATCGATACTCCACCTGACAGCTGGCAGGCAGCCATGACACATGCCGCTCTAGACCCACACGCTAAAACCATCACGTGGAAACAGAAGAGAGAAAAGTTATGTTCACATGGCTTCCTTCATCTTTATACTGATGTTTTATTTCTGTGGAATATTCTTGCACTTTAGTTCATTTACATGACTTTTCCTTGCCTGAATACCTCATTTGCATTCTGTGCTTACATTTTCCCTCTCTCTCCTACTTCCAGGTTCTCAGACTTGCAGCTTCAGATCCAGAACCCAAGACTTCTTTGATGATCTTTATATTATTTCTTTCTTTTTTGCTTGTGACTCAATATTCTCCTCTCCACTTGAGTTCTCCCTGACTGACCCAGGCTCGGCTGCACGGGCCCTGCTCTCCTCTGTCTAACCTCGGCCGCTGCGGGGAAACTCCTCAAAACCAAATCTTCATCTGTCAACAAGAACCTTGTAGCATCATGGCAGCTCCAACCTTCCCCTGCCTAAGCTTTTGCTCAGCTTTATGAACCTTGTTTACTTATTTTCTTTCTCCAACAGCTTAATGCCATGACGCTTCTTCCCTGGTAGGCAGTTTCTGTATCAAAAGCTACGCATGTCTTCTAAGAGGACAAGATTGCACCGGTGGCCCGGCCGTGGACAGAATTTACGTCCTTTTCTCCACGCTTTAGGTGCTACCCTCTCCGTTATCCTGAACATTAAGGAGGACATGGCGGTCATCCTCTCCGCGATCATAGCCGTTGCGTACACGCTCTTCGGGGGTCTGTACGCTGTGGCGTACACGGACGTGGTCCAGCTAGGGTGCATATTTATTGGACTGGTAAATACAGTGCACGAGAAACTTAAAAAAGACCGTGTTACCATCTCCCGAAGTCTGTAGTGTGTCTGTTGTAGAGAGAGAGTGAGATAGATAGAGAGGAACTCATGTGGTGGGGTAGTCACACCAAACGTGTTAGTGACGTAGGTGTTAGTTACGTGTGGCACAGATAGTATCTAGGCAGTTCCTGGTCAGAGTGAAGGCGAGGAAAAGAACGAATCACTCCAGGAGTTAGATTTGTCTCCATGTTTCATTTGCACAGTGCAGCATGAAGCATAACGTTCTCAAAGTCTGTAGGTATCTCAAAGTATTCTGCTTCTCATCTCAAACTCTGACCCAAGGACTGTTTGGAGATAGAATATCTATAGTCAAGAGCAAAAAAGTTGAATGTTAGATTAGAGGCACAGAGATGCCCCTTAAGTCAAGTCTGCGCAACGGAGGCAGACCTGCCTGCAGACGAAGCGACACTCTGTGGTTCGTTCCGGTGGTTCATGAGGCTGTTCATCCATGCGATCCCTCCAAAGGTACGTGGGCACCTTCACCTTACACTAGAGTCTGTGTTGGATGGTAAACACGACGGTTCACTCCACTCTCACCCGCCTGTAGGGCTATGTCTGTATGGCCAACACCTCCCTCACCTGTCTGTGGCCACGGGGGCCTCCGCTCCCTCTCTCATGTTCCCCCAGCACACACACGTATAACAAAAAAACGAATTTTCTTTTCTGTGTCTGAATCTTTTGCTGAAATTAAGAGAGAAAACTCATATCGGGGAAACTCTTCCGAATCTTCGTACTGTGAGTGCCGCTGTCACTCGAAGTTAAAGACGAGATGGTCCTCGAGTCCGTCGCGTAGCTTCCAAAATTAGGATGATAGTGACACTGCCACCCGGTGACGCCTTCCCTAACTGTACCACCACCGACAGTCGGGGGAAAAATGACGAAAGAAGAAAAAACAAAAGATTGAAAATGTAGTATTTACTGAGACCAGTGACCCAGCCAGAGGTCCCTAGTCTCAGCCCTCTAATCTTGTGTATTTAGAATATTTTTTTTTTAGTTAAAGGAAGTTTTGGAAGAGAGAAAAAGGACCGTGTCAGATGTAACTACGTATATCTGGGAAGATTTGTGTATTGATCAACCTATTTATCGATAACATTTAAAGGGTTTATAAATATATTTTTTTCTTCATCGCCAGTACTAATGGTATCGTTGGCCGTAAAAGGTATGAAAACGTCCTCTGGACTTTAAAGTGTAAGTCTGTGAGGGTGGTCAGTGTGGGAGGACACTACCTGGGTGAACGTGCTTACGATTATGTACCGCATAAACACAGGAAGTCAAAGATGGTTTTCAGTAAAGGACGAAAGAGAAAGAGTCAAGAGAGAAGCTTAACGATGATCCCCAACAAAGGCAGTCCATCATAACAGTCAACACAGGGAGCCTAACAAGATAACCCAGTGTGGGCAGCCAAGCAAGATAACAACTGGGCAGCCAAGCAAGATAACAACCGTGACAGCCAGTCACCTAAAGGATGTAATCAACCAAAATGGCAAACAAGCAAGGCAACGTGACCCAGTCCGCTACACGAGCCTCCACAACCTCCACCTCAGCCGGGAGCAGGAAGCACCTCGGCCTCAATAGATAAAAAGAATTGTCCCTTGGCTTCAAGAGGTGGGGAAAGGCAGATCTAAGGCGTCTGGTGCAGGCTTCCTCAGCTCAGAGGGATGTTCCAGAGGCCATATATAGTCGAAAATCGTTCACTTCTTCATTTCAGATGTAAGGGCACGCTCCCTACCACCATCTGCATGACGGAGGATGAGCTGCTTCTCCTGGTGAAGCCGGGGTCCAACTTCCAAAGGGCTGTGAACAAGGACGTGCCCGCCTTCCAGGCGCAGTGTTCCATGATCAGATTCCTCATGTCTTGTAAGGAGTACTGCTCTCACATCTGGGGTGGTTCTAGCTCTGCATCCTTACTTGACAGAGTTGAGTCGAAAGCGGTCAGACTTATAAACTGACCCAGGCTAACTTCCAAACTTGGTCTCCTTGCCCTACGCTGCAACGTTGGTTCACTTTTCCTCCTCTATAAGTATTACTTTGGTTTTTGCTCGAGAGAGCTGGCTGCTTGTGTACCCCCAACATTAGAAAGACCACGTAATACTCAGGAAGCTGCTGCGTCACATGATTATTGTGTGGCCATCGGCAACTCAAGAGTGGGCCGTTTTGATAACTGCTTCCTTCCCTACACGTCGAAGCTTTGAAACTCTCTACCTTCTCGTGTTTTTCCCAATAACTATGACCTGGTACATTTCAAAAGACAGGTCTTTCACTTTCTCTCAAAAATTCGTATAATTTCCCTTGTCTTTTCTTTTTCCGTTTCATAATTCTCTCTATATTTCAAATAGGGCCAGGCCTTGATGTGGGCTTTTGTCCGTGACTGGGGCCTTCAACATGAAAAAAAAGATAGAACTCAGATCTCGACCGTGGGCTTCTCCTCCTCCTTAGAGGAAGGGGTCAGGCTCCTCTGTAGGTTTCATCAAATGAGGGACGGGACAACTCAGTGCCTGGAGTAAGCTCCCTCCATCAGGTCAGAGAAGGAAAACCTCAGCTTCTGATATAGGTTCCGTCAGGCGAGTGAGGCAATATTACGACCTTTTTTCTTTTCCTAGGCTCCTTGAGAGGTTACAACTCAGCTGCCGGCAATGGGTGAGGGGAGCGAGGTAGGTAGGAAGGTCCTTGCTGACGGTCTGGGACGCGTTGAAAGACTCCTTTAGGCGTTTAGCGAGCTCATTTACTGTAGCGTTGGGGAGAAGACGACCCGGAAAATTGAGATGCAGACGTCTCCAGGAACAAGATTCGGCCTTCAGAGACACCGCTTCTTTAGGTCTTCATGGACTACTGGAGCCAAATGGAATGCTTAGAACTGAAAACCCTCCTGGTCATCCATATACCTGGAACTGGACTGTCCCAGCCCCTGGTAATGGAGCGTCCCAGAGGTCCGTTTTCTATGAACTGTAGTCCACCGGCACTCATACCATGTTCTTCGACTTAACCAGAACTTGGACTCCTTCATATGTGTGAGTCGTCGCCAAAATTCTCCTGTAACAATGTAGAACGAGGAGTCTCGTAAGCCATCTGGTGACAGGACACGCAGGGAAACTGAGGACGAAGTCTGGTAAAGGAGCTGTGACGTTTTCGTCATTCAAATTCGCGTAACAACAGAGGGAGGGAATATTGTCAGGAAACGAATGCTGCCGAACTCCCAGTGTGTGCGGACTTCACACACACGTCAAGATCATAAGCGTCCTCCATCTCCGACAGAGACTCCTACGGTCTGTGTAGCAGTAGGGACGAAGATCGATGGTTTACAAAGGTGTTGGGTTTTCTCACACGGTCATTTTATGAGGATATGAACGAGGAATCACTGTTTGAATACCTTCTCGTTTTCTTGAAGAGGAATGCTGAGAAATTCTCTTCCTCCTCTCGTCTTTCCCACTTCCTGCAAACTTCCTATCTTTCAGCGTCAGGTCTACAAAAGCCTGCGGAGCCCTCATTCATTCCGTTATTTTTCTCCATCAATTTTCTTTTCATTCGAGATGTGCTTGACTAGGACAAATTTTACCTTTACCATGTCGGTCACTTTACATACATATATATATTTGCCATTTCCCGCATATTAGTGAGGTAGCATCAAGAACAGAGGACTGAGCCTTAGAGGAAAAAATCCTCACTTGGCCCCATTCTCTGCTCTTTCTTGTTTCATTCGATCTGCATCTCGTCTCGACACAACTTCCTCAATAAATTCAGACTTGGACAGGATATCTCAGCGGGGTAGACGAAATCTAATTAAGTTCAATTCCTCCAAGACCCAGTTTCTGCCCATCTCTCTCTCAAAAATTCCACACAGTTCTCATCTCTCTTAGACCAATATGTAATTCCACCTCTTGACTAGATGAACATGCTTGGTATCACTGTAACATCCACTCTTTTTTGGAAACGCTACATTACGGGAATAGCTAAATCTGCCTCTAGGAAGCTGAGAGTCCTGTTTAGATGTAAATTTCTTTTCTTTCGAACAGTTGTTCTGTTTATATCCGTCCATTATGCTGTACTGCTCTTACATCTGGAGTGGTTCTAGCTCAACATCCTTCCTAGACATAGATGACTCGAAAGCGGTCCGACTTATAAACAGTCCCAGGCTAACTTTAAAACTTGCCCTGCGCCGCAATGTTGGTTCACTTTCCCTCTTCTATAGGTATTACTTTGATTTTTGGCTCTGAGAGCTGTCTGTTTGTGCCTCCCCTTTTTATTGGCAAGACCACGCAATACTCGGCAAACTGCTGCGTCACATGATTACTGAGTGTACGTTGGCAACTCAAGGGTGGGCTGCTTTGTTAACTGTTTCTTTCCCTATGCCTCAAAGCTTTGGAACTCTCTATTTACTCATGTCTCTCCCAAAATCTATGACCTGGCATATTCTAAAGACAGTTTTTTTACTTTCTTCAGTATTCGTAAATATTTTTCCTTGTCACGTCTTCTTCTTGTTCATTAGCCATTTTATATTTCAACTTAGACCTGGTCTTGCTGTGGACTTTTGTCCGTGATTGGAACCTCCAACGTGAAAGAAGAAGAATGAAGTAGACTCTAAGGCTCACTGTATAGTGCCTTCGCCAAACTATCAATATAACTTTCTAGATAATGGACAGTCCACCTTGCCCTCTGAAAACCTCGCCTGAAGGCTGGCTGTGAATCGCTATATCTTTTAGTATCTATTTATCATTGGCATTTAAGAGATGTGTGTTTGTGGGGTGAGCGGGAGGAGGACTGAAAATAGGTCCACTATAGTTGGCGATCAGACGAGGGAAAGGTCACGCTTGGATGGAGGAAAAAAGGTCACGTTGTTCCAACGGGTCAAGTTCGACCACAAGGAAAAATAGTGATCTCGGACATATAGAGGGTTCAGTTCAGGTGTAAGAGAGCTCAGGTCGTACAGAGGAAGGTCAAGTTCAGTCAGAGAAAGAGGATGGGATCGGGCCTTGGTCAAGTCTCCTTCGCAAGGGAATCTGGTTAAGGCCAGAGAGAGAGAGAGAGAGAGAGAGAGAGAGAGAGAGAGAGAGAGAGAGAGAGAGAGAGAGAGAGCTCACGAGTTTTTACGATGAAATCTTGCCAAAGGGCAGGGCTGGCGCGTAGTGCTCACTGCTGGAAAACAAAGAGTTACGAAGGACGAATCGTTTGAACTACATACTGTTAAGTGTTATATGTGAGACGAGAGAGTGAATACTGCCAGCCCACTTGTGGGTGAGTTAGAGAGAAAAGACGGCAACCTGGGCCAAAGGAGTAAAACTTGACAGCCACTGAAGTACTGGCTCACTGTGCTCGCGCGCGGGGAGAGAGCGAGAAGATGACATGAAATATACTGACGTCACACCTCTTCCCTTCCCTCTTGTACTCTCTTCCTCCATTCCCCTTCCTTCTTCCCCTCCCCCTTCCTCCTCCCTTCCACTCTTTCTCTCACTATCCTCTCCCACTTGTCTTCCTCAATACACGATGCGAAATCTATTTACAAGTAACTCGATTGGTCGGAAATACAACACACTTTTACACCTCTTCCTCCATCTGTGTCAACCTTTCCCCACCTGTACCAACCTTCCCCACTTTTGCCAACCTTCCCCACTTACAACTTTTTCCACCTGTGCAAACTTTCCCCACTTGTAACACCTTTCTTCTCTAGTCATGTTGGCAGACCATATAATCCATCTTCCTAATCCCGGATAGCCGCCTACGGGCGTTGAGACATATCCCCATGTCTACAAAACCAAGACGCAACCAGCTATATAACATCATAACAGCGTAAAGTGATCAATACCCTTATGTTGAAATACATCGCTGGTAAATAAAACAATCTCGAAAAATATGACGATGGCAATAGGGCAGCATTGCCTTCCGAGAGGAGAACTTCCAGTACATGGGAAGGACAGATAACAAGAAGACCTGATGGGCCAATATCCAGAATCAGGACAGCACAGCAGAAGGCAGGCACCTACTCCTCCACCTCTCCCTCCGGCTCAAATACCAGTAGGAAGATGGGGGTGGGGGAATTTTGTATGTGTGGATTTTTCAGTAGTTCCAGCTAGTTGTGTCCTACACTCCTAGGATCCTATAGAACTAGCAACTCAGGACTTTAGTCACAAGATTAGTGATCTAAGGAAACTAGAGGAAGGGTAAACTAGCATTGTGGGATAAGATACTCGAGAAAATTAGTTCTAGCGGGGTAGGATGTACAGTGAAGTCATAGTGAAGTCATTAGATGTCATGCAGATAAAGGTGCACATAGTTCTATATTGTACATATGTTTAGTATTGTTGTTATGAGGACTAAGGTGACTGATTCATCACCTGTGTGGTGACGTCACATGGAGAGACAGTAACCTGAGGTCACAAATGAATGTAAATCAATGTTCTCTGAGGTCGGGGATTGAACTGCTGACGTCACACCGGCCATTTGATTGGTGCACGCGAGGGAGTTGAGGCCAATCACTATCGTTCCGTACCATCTGACGTCACCGATACAGCTGATGAATGCTTCTCATTAGTGAATGTAATGTTCTGAGACGTAGGTAGTTTAGCACAGAGGGTCGTCGAACTTGGACTGGATGTGGCGAGAGGAAGACAAATGTGAAAATAAGTGTCATACACGAAGATTAAAAAAAAAAGGAAGAGAAAATAATGACGAGGAATTTGAAGAAGTAATAGATAAGAGGTCCTGAGACCTGTTGATAACAGGTCCTGGTATCTGTAGATAACAGGCCCTGGTACCTATAGATAACAGGCCCTGGTACCTGTAGATAACAGGCCCTGGTACCTGTAGATAACAGGCCCTGGTACCTGTAGATAACAGGTCCTGGTACCTGTAAATAATAGGCCTTAGGACCTGTAGATAACAGGTCCTAAAAACTGTAGATAACAGGCCCTGGAATCTGTAATTCATCTTCATAAATTCGCAGACAGTTTTACTGTCGCCTGAAACATTGCCAAAACCTCTGAGGAGTTCATCAGGTCTTCCGCCCGGTTCCTCCTTACAAAGACCAACGAAGTCAAAAGGTTCCTCCGCCACACACACACACAGTCTCAGTTCGACCGACTCTCGTCCCTTTTAGGCCAGTAGCCAGCCAGGTAGGAGGCTAGGGCCACTAGTGGCCCGTGGGTGTGTCCCAGTTTAAGTGTAGCCCGGGCGGGTGTGGCTTGCTTGACTTTGCAGGGGCCACGCTCAGCGTCGTCCTCAACCTGGACAACACCGTGGCCGTCATCCTCTCCGCCTGCATCGCCGTCTTTTACACCCTCTTCGGCGGACTCTACGCGGTTGCCTATACGGACGTTATCCAACTCATATGCATTTTCATCGGACTGGTAAGTACCTGTTATGGATTCGTGTCCCCGGATTCTGTGCTTTTATCTATTCTTCTCCGATTCCTTGGCGGTTATCGAGGTGAGTTTCATGCTCGTCACGCAGTGTCATGCAGTGTGTCTTGTGGTCTTGTGAAAGCTTATACGCGCGAAGGTAAGTCCCATCTTCAGTCTGACAACAAGTGCATCAGTGTCGAAGTTATGTTCCCATGTTGCTGTTCATCTTTGCGAGTATGTGTGTGTTGCGATGCTTTGTATTGCTATGTATTCCGTGTTGTTATCATTACCTTGGAGTTCTGTTCCAGTGTGTGCGTGTGCGTGTGTGTGTGTGTGTGTGTGCGTGCGTGCGTGCGTGCGTGCGTGCGTGCGTGCGTGCGTGCGTGCGTGCGTGTGTGTAAAAATAAGATATTGAGGACTGAGGCAGAAGTAAGTATTCTTATTCTTATTTGGGGGCTGATATAAGGTCATGGAGGGGTTCGGATACGAAGGGTCTACTGCTGCTGTAAAGACCCGAGCGTCAAGCATATTGAGGTAAGATTGGACTGAAAGGAATTTTGTCGCATTAAAAAGGTTGTGAACGTTTGTGGTTATTTGGTAGCCTGTGTTTGCTTTGAATAATTAATGTCGTTTATAGCTTTTGTTATATTTGCTTTAGGTAGGGTGGACGGCTACACAGGTGAGGCGTAGCTTAGGTTGGAGCGAATATATTGTTTGTGGAAAATACTAAGGGGATTTTTTTTTTCCTTGTCCAAGTCTGGTAGCATGAAGTGGTATGAAAGTGCTTAGTTTTGTTCGTGGCCTTTGTGGTATGGGGAGCGAACGTCGCGTACGTGTCGAATGCAATGCCCGGTATGGCCAAGGCTTTGTTAAGTGGGAGCAGCTTGACCATTCAGATTGACGGGAGGTTGAAGGATCGATCCATACATATGTCTGGGATTAAATGGGTGAAGGTGGACCTTAGGTGGTGTCGCAGGCATACTGTTTTGGGGGAACCAGTGTTCTACCTGGGCAATGTATAGTACTGCACGTTTCTTGCAGTTGGGGATACGGTCAACCTTGAGGGGTTTTTGAGGAGGTGGTAATGTCTCTGTGAATAACCCTGGCTGGCTTGGCGGTCGACTACAAAATTGGCGAACCAGTTTTTTTTTGTGGAGGATGGAGTCAGGCATCTTTAAGGGTGAGGATGTGTCGCAGCACAGTGTCAAATGCTCTGTTTATTTTCACTGCCAATAATGCAGTCTGAGAGGAAGGGGGGGGGGGGTTTGCTTGGTGTGTGTGTGTGTGTGTGTGTGTGTGAATTGAATTGAATTGAATTGAATTGAATTGAATTTATTTAGTAGCTCAGACTTTATAAAAAGTA
>JAYMFT010419153.1:0-17749 GCA_038088735.1 Panulirus argus | reverse complement strand
TATATATATATATATATATATATATATATATATATACCATAGCCTGAGCCAGGTACCCATTTTATCAACCAACCCCTAGGGGTGGATGAACAGCTGGGTTGACTATGGAATGGCTGCTGCAACCAGAATTTGAACCTATGCGCTCGACTAGGCAGCCTGTGAATGTGTCATGGTCAGGAATGCCAACCGCTAAACCACAGGAGTCCATGTAGGTTATGTGCTCAATCTTACGGAGGGCAAAATAATCTATCAACTGTTCTATCTTTTCCTGCGCAATGTCCCCTGGCCAAAAGGAGAGTAATGTGACAATCAATGCTTGACCATCAGGAAAGCAGTTGAAAGTGCTAGATACTTTGTTTGGGCTACTCAGCTTTCTACTTTAAAATACAATTCCCTTGACAAGAAAGTTCTGTACATATTGCATCTTTAATTTTCTAATTAATTCAAATAATATGTTAGACACAAAAAAAATCTACTGGAAGATGTGAACAAAACTGACAAAATTGGCAAGTGGCACAAAGCAGCTACAGACCTTATATATAAAAAAAATACTAAACTTTCTACACTTCAACATTTTACCTCAAAATACAAGTCACACCAGCAACATGAGGCCTTTTGCTATTATCTCTCCCTAATAAAGTAAATGAAAACATTGGATTAGTCATCAGTAGCAAGAGAAATAAGACATATATTAACACATGAGGTATGGAATTAAGGTACACATTGTGTATCTAACAAATGTTCATCAAGGCTGCTAAACTTTGCTATGTTGATCTCCATTCATTTTGACAAATAAAAACTTCATTTTTTCTTCAGTTCGGTCATTACACTATGGAAATAAAACTTTATTATTTATACAAGGTTTCCCCAGACCTACCTAGACACAAACAATTATCATCAACACTAAGTAAAATGCCGCTATATCCTGAAGAAGGATTACTGTAATGAAAATAATGCTTTTAGAGTGCATATGCTGAAGATATCTGCTGGCATAAAACTTAAATGCTAGCCATTTTTGCTGCTAGCAGCAGTGTTTCAATAGGTAATAAATAAAACTGAAAAGAGAAGTTAAAATGGTACTGATTTATACCAAGATGTCTTTACACACTCACTCTATCAGCATCCTTTAGTAAACAAATGCATATAAAAAAGCTTGTGATTTGTTTTGTTGTCAATTCAGATAGCATATCTATATGAAATATCAGATTATCTATAAAGGTTGCATTTTGATGACTATATGCACTAAATTTTACATATCCTGACTTTAAGTCATATATATCACACAAAGATGCTTCTCTGACTACTGGGTAGACAAATCAGCAGCTTTTTTTAACAGATGCTTAAACACATGTCCTATATGACTAGTGACCAAGTAACCAAGACATGGTCCTATGACTGATTACTGAGCAAGTTATTGTCAACTCCTTAAAAAGATTCTTGAGTACACAAGAGAACTTTTGAATGACTAGTAACCAAGTCATCAACACATGGCTGAGGTGGCTAATACCCAGGCTAATTCATGCCCATAATACTCTGATATACAAATTAAGATATGTCATATAACAGTAATTTACTCATCAACTAGAATTACCCTTAAACAGAATGACTAATGTCTACAACTTAAAAAAAATTCTAATATCCAGTACCTGATTGTTAAGGAACAAAAAAGATAAATCTATCCCAGCACTAAAATATGGCCACTGGTAGGCATCACTCTCTGAGAAGGACGGAGGCTTGATGGCTGTGAGTGACTATGATGGTACCTGGATGCTGCTCCCAAGGTTCCCCATCAACCTGCATTGGAGCTGCCCCTTTTAGGGAAAGCTGTCAGATAAAAAGAAATATAAAGGTAATTAAAATCTTATTTGACTTAGATTGTTAGACTGCTCCTGTTCCAACCATAAATTATTAAAAAATGTGATTCTTCCTAAAGTTAGGTTTGTTTGTTCTGGCTATCTTTCTAATGCTTATAAACCTTGCATGTTACCATACCAATGGAGCAAGTTAATTTTCTGCATATTGAGTTAATGGTACTACGAATATTTTTTCATTAAATTTTAACACCAAAATTAGTCAAGAACAACTATAATCTAATGAAAAAGGTGTACGTCAAGCTACCATAAGGGCAGAAAATACAAAGAAAAAAGTACTGCATAAGTAAAAGAGAAATTGTTATGGGAAATGAAAAGACTGCCAATAGGAGCACTGCGACTGTGTTCACAGACCAGCTCCAAAACATACAAACATTGAAAATCTAACACCTAAAAACAACAGTGAAAAGTGTGAGGAAAAAAAAGGTCCAAACAATAAACAAATCTGGATAGGGTGGAAACTTATCACAGAAATATAATAACAAAATAATCAGGTCTAATCTCCGCATTGTTCATTTAAATTACCAAAATAAGCTCAACATGAAAAGGATACCATGCATAGAAGAGGAGGTTCAGCAAGTGTCCCAGAGCAGAATGATGAAGACAGCCTTAGACAAATATGGACGAACAAAAAGTGGGAAACAAGCACAAGCATGGACAATTTAAGGATTCATATTCATACTGTGGCATTTGGCAACAGAAGAATACAGTACAGAGATGAACAGAAGGCTGTCTAACATGATCCTGTCTTTTGGGGCAGATAGTGGTAAACTACTGGATATTACCTGGATAAAGCCTTTATACTGTCCAAAAGAAAGTGGGACTCACTCCCATGAACACAAGGTAAATCCTGTCAGGAGGAAAAATGTCCAAAAAAGCTATAAACCTTGCAGTTTCTATTTACATAGTATCCTCCCTTTTTTACATGCAAAAAATAGAAAAATAAAATAAAAAAAAAATACCTTTAAGGAAGAACACTGGCCAAGTCTGATGGGTTCACTAAGACCAATTTGTAATTGGGCAATATGGAATGATGACATCAGGCAAAATACCTCTAAAAGCCCATCGCTGAAATCCTGTTTGGGAGCATCTGGTCCACCAGTTCCCAGGGTCCAAGGTCTTACTCCTGCTCCCCAACAAGCTATGTTGAGCACAACTAGAGCTTCCAAGTTTGGCAGATCTACTCGTTGGTTGTCCATATACAAATCCAGCCTCTGATCCAGATCCTTACACTCATGCTCTAAAACATCCTTAGTGCCAAATGTGAAGTATATCATCTGCAAATGTTTAACCCCAATGGTTACTTTACTTACAGAATAAATCAATGTTTGAATGATACAATAACATACAAAAAAGTGTTTCCTCACTGAAATTTAAATTTAAATGATCTCTGCATTGGAGGTATTATCTGTTCATTATAATAATTCATTGCCAATTCAATGAAATAGATCAGGTATATACAGCCTTTACAAAATCAGTCACATATACTGTATTCTTAACTCATGTCCAATGTCTTAAAGTGAAACACAGACTTCTTATAAAAGTGCTTTTAATTTTTCTAATTTACCAACATCAATTTGTCAACTGAGTCCAATATTTCCACTCATACCACTTCCATACATAAAATGTTTCCATTACATATCATACATAGTAACTTCTTTAACATCTTCACATGAAATATCCTAAATCCAGATCAATTCTCTCACTATATCTATCCATTTCCTCTGCACTCAATCCCTCCCCCTTGTATCCTCTGCTGTACTTGTATGTAGTTTCTTGACCAATCTATCATCTGCTATACCATCTACATATCCAAACACTTACAAAAAATTTCCATCCATGTGCCTTTCTGATGAACTCTTCACACC
Source organism: Panulirus argus (assembly GCA_038088735.1). NCBI lineage: Eukaryota > Metazoa > Arthropoda > Malacostraca > Decapoda > Palinuridae > Panulirus > Panulirus argus. Next base: position 14,010 of record JAYMFT010419153.1, on the reverse strand, counting down.
ACATAACTACATGTCTTCCTTCTTTTTTCTGTCCATCCTAATTCCAACTATACTGCACAAATTATTCATATCTATTGCTTTTGTATTTGATCTATCATGAAATATATGAATATGGCTTTACAACCATCCATCAGCACTGGTACAAGTAACCCTTCATGCTAGATTCCTATAAGATTTAAAACTAAATTTTCATTCCACTCATTAGAGCTGTCATCTCATCCATAATTCTTCTCCCTTGTATAACTACTTTCCTTACCTTTCCTACTACTACCATTATTATTTTTCTACTCCTAAATATTCAAACTACAGTAAACCACAGCTTCCAGTTCTTTATCATAAAAATTGATTGCACAATTTGACCTTCCTTCCCTTTCATAAACTAACTACATACTTTTGCTCACATTCACTTTCAGCATGTTGCTCCTTAATAAATCATCAAATGAGTCCACCATTCTAATCAACTCTTCTTGGGATTTAGCTAACAACACAGTGCTATCAGTGTACAACATCTGAGGCAACTTCCATTCTGTTTCTCCATGGTTAAGTAACACACCAAAATCATCCCAACTTTCTGTCATCTCATGCAATGCCCAAACCATAAAAAAATAAAATAAGAGCGACATCACACAATTCTGATGCAATCCCAAACTTATTTCATATAACTTAATTGTACTACTATACTACCAATGCACCATTTCCATTGCAAAAGCTCTTACCAGTATTCAAAAGTCTTCCATGGACACCATACAGAGTCAAAACTTCCCAAATGCTGCATGCACATTCCTTTTCCTTAAAACTTTCTCCACTACACACCCCTCTTCCCTCACTAAGTCAATATGTCCCTCATCACCAAGGGGTTCACTCATACTTTCATCATGATAACTCACTATCCTACTATACAAATCTTGCCATTTATGCTAAGGAGACTGAAAATTTATTCTTCTATAATTCTTACACTTATTCCCCTATCTATCTATCTACATCTCTGATGCATTATCCCTCTGGGAACTCCCATCATGGGGTGGCCACAGCAAAAGAGTCTCCACTTATCCCTGTCCTTCCATGCCTCCCGTGCATACACATTCCATGCATTCATCCTCTATTTCTCTCCCTCCAGTATTCCTTCACACTATTTGCCCATGTCACAGATCGTCTTCCACTTACACCAACCCATTTAACTGTACTGTCATATACTCTCCTTGTAAACTCCCAGTCTTACATTCTTTCTGCATGCCCAAACCACCACAAAGTATTACATTTCACCCATTCTACCACTCCACAATTCACTCCCTTTACATTCCCTGTCATACCACATCTCTCATACACCTTTTCATTTCTTTCTTCATTCCATCTAGTCACACCACATGCTCTTCTCAAATAGTTCATTTCCACAGCCTGGATTCTTGACCTCTGTGACGCATTCCATGTCCATGTTTCAGCTGCATAGGTCAGGGTTGGGAGAACTATGCTGTCCCTTACTCCTTCCCCTAATCACCCTCTTCACTTCCCTACTTACACCTCTACCCTTCATCATTCTATTTAGGGACCTAATGACTCTTCTACCCTGTACTGCTCTTTCCCTTATCTCTCCTTCAATATAACCACACTTCCCCAAGACAGCTCCTAGATATTTAAATTCTCTCACTTCTTCCAGTCTTTTTCCCCCCATATCCACAGCATGATTTAGTACAATTTCTTCTTTCACTCTATATGGTTTTTACAAAATCTATATTTTCACTCTGTTTCCTTTCAAACACCTTTACTTTCCTTTTACTTGCATTTACCTTTAATTGCCTAAGCTTGCACACATCATAAAACACACTTACAACCTTCTGCATCTCCTCTTCACTCTCAGCAAACAACACAGTATCATCTACAAACAGGTTTGCTACTAGTCACCATATCTCACCACTACACTCCATCTTTGCACCCCTTTTTCCCTAGATTTGCTTTCATTTCTCTTATCACTCCATCCATATACATATTAAAAAAGCCATGGTGATATCATGCAGCCCTGTCTCACACCTACATGTCTTCCAAAACTTTAGCTCTGCTCTCCATCCACTCCTACATGCACATTTGCTCCTCTATAGAAGGCTTTCACATCATCCAACAGTTGTCCCTAATACCATATATCCTTAACACATCCCACAAAGCATTCCACTTGACTCTGTCATACATTTTCTCCACAACCATAAGAGCTGCATACAACCTCTTACCTTTCGCTAAATCTTTTCCATGATCATCTTTACTACATAAATCTGATCCACACATCCCCTTTCTTAAAACCCCCTTGTTCTTCACTTATTCTGAATTCAGTCACTTCCATCACTTTATCAATTAATATTTTTGCATACACTTTTCCTGGTATACTTAACAGACTTATTCCCCTATAATTGTTACATACATCCTTAGCACCTTTTCCTTTGAATAGAGGAACAATAATAGCTTTTACCCGATCCTCAGGCACAACTTTCTGTATCCATGCTAATTTACATAAAAGATGCATCCATACTTCAGCATTTCAGCTGTAATCCCATCCATTCCAGGTGCCTTTTCCTACCTTCAGCCTTGTTATTGCCCTTCTTACCCATGCATGTAACAAGTGTTACCTCACCTTCTCCCACATTCATCAGTTCTTCAAAATACTCTTTTCATCTTCCTTTCACGTCCTCCTTTTGATTCAGCAACTCCCCTTCCTTATTTCCCACATCAACATTTCCACTCTTACATCTACCTCTTTCCTTTTTCATCTCCTTCTAGTACAGTTTCTTATTGTCCTAAAACTCTCCACTTAACTTCCTTCCAAAATCTTCATCTACTCTTTGCTTTCCTCTAACAGCTTCTTAACATTCCACTTACATACTTTGTATTCTTCCCTCCTCCTTTGCTGAACTTCCACTAGTACATTCCTATCCAGCAATCTACCAAATCCCTTTTTCTTCTCTTCCACAGCATTTCTAATCTCTTCTGTCCACCATGCATTGCCCTTTTTATTCCTTATCTCACTACCTTGTATACAGTTACTGATTCTACAGCCTTTAATAGTAATTCTCTAAATATCTTAAACACATCATTCACACATGACTGCATTCCTATATTCACTGCACTTCCATCCAAGTTTTCAGTTACCTTCCTTTCATACTCCTATGCATTTTTTCTGATTTATCTTCTCGCTTGTCAACACTTTTACCTCTCCATTCTTCCTTACACCATACTTCCATTTCTCCCTGATCCTCATCCCCACAAGAACTGTGAAATGGTCAGTCTCCAAAGAGTCCTCTCACGACTCTCAATCTTTCAACCACTGCCACACGGTCAACCAAAGCCGTTTGCTATTCTCTTCCAACATTCCTCATCCATGTATATCTGTGGATCATTTGTGCAGAAAAAAGGTGTTTGCAAGGATCAAACCCCTCTCAGCACATATATCCACCAGTTAACTTCCATTCTCATTTACTCCAGGCACTCCCCATTTACCAACTATCTCATCAATTTCATCACATCCCACTTTCACATTCATATCACCAAATATGACTTTGTTTTTCTCATTCTCAAAACGGTTTATAGTGTCATTCAAATTTCTCCAGAAAACCTTCATTTCATCCTCACCTTGTACAGTCTTCACATTCACAGGCGCATATACACATACCCATGCATACTTCACAATCCCAATCTTTCCTTTCACCCACACTATTTTTTGCTCCATTCCATTCATGCTCTGTAACACCCTCCCATACTCTTGGTGATAGCAGAATTGCACATCCTTCTTTTCCTCTTCCCCAATATTTTTCATTCATTTCCATCCATACCACACCTCCTTCCATGCCCTCCCATAACTTGCATTCATCATTTCCACTTTCACTTTGCACAGCCTGCCCAAGGATATGGGTTTCCCCAGTCCCTAGCACATCCACGCTAAAACTCTTAAACCACTCCACAATCTCCCATCTTTTACTTTCATCAATCATCCCATTCACATTCAGCGCCATCACCCTCAATCAATCATCTTTTTTAGCTCTCCAGTGCCGCTTCTTAGCCTTTTGTGCCTCACCCTTGACAGGTCACTGACAGAGGGCAACTCGAGCACAGTGTTTCCAGAGGCAGCAAGGCTCCAAAATTATCAAAGAAACTAAGTGACAACACAACTCAGGCGTTAATCCAAATCTAAAAGTACTGCCCTGATGTAATTGGGCAACATATTCCCTCTTTAGTTCCACCCCTAACGGATGTAATAATGAGGTCATCATGAAAAGGCAGGGTGAGACTTTGATACTCCAGTAAAACTAGAGTATCCCCTCGAGACACTGAAACTTAATAACTTTTCCCAATTTCAAGCTTCTTTTGCTTTCTACAGTAGCAGCACTTCCTACTTTTATTCTGCTCTCCTTTATATAGCATAACAATTATGACTCATATCCTGACTGGTTTTCCATGCTTCGATATACAACTTCTAGATCCAACCCATGACAGTTTCACCTCCAGTCTTCAACATCTTGCTCACCACTCCTACACTTTCAGCTTTTCTTATCTTTAAGAGCTTTATTGCTCATCTTGCCTCCTCCTCTGTAGTGCTCTCCCATATATCTATTTCTCTCTGTCCTTATCTCTATTCCTACTCTACCAATAAACATGTCTTTTTCACCATGATCTCCTACTAGTCCTTTAAAATATTCTCTCCAACTCCTATCAACCTCATTAACCCTTGTTACCAGCAGTCTTTCTGACTTCTCAAATAAACTTTCACCCCTTACACACACTAAACCAATTAATTTTCCTTCTAAAATTCTCATTTGCTCTCCTTTTATTGATATGTACCATCCTTTTAACTCTTCTATTCAGACTTTATACTCTACACTATGTCTTCTATTCATCACTATTTTCTGACAGATTTAATACCAGCTATACTCTATTTTTCTTCCAACAAATTTCTTAAAATCTTTATTCCACTATAATGCACCTACTTTTCTTTTCATAACCTATAAATGACATACCAAACCCCTTAATGGTAACCTACGAGACAGCAATCTTAACTCTTAGGTGCAAAGTTGGGGCCATAAGGCCTAGTGTGATTTTTTTTCATCAATTTAGTTCCAGCAGAAGACTTGAAGAAGACTTAGGAAGGATCCTGGAAAGACCTATATGTATATTTGTAAGCTTGTTGCTCTTTCATTGTAGAATCATAGGAACTAAAAAACCCACATTCTAAGAGAAAATACCAGAGGAACTGGGCAGAGTTTTCACACACACTGGGGTTAATACCATTTGGGGTCATAAAAGGCCACTTATTTATACAAGGCAGTACTAGGTATCCAAGATAATAATATATTAATATCATTTTGTTAATATACCTGCTACAGATATTGATATACTACTCACCTACTACACAAAAAACAAGCCTAAGGAAAGCTTTAAGAGCAAATATGTATCTGATAATACCTAGCTGCTTGTTGTAGAAACATGCCTTGAGATTCTTGTGCAAGCATTACATATTCGAAATATCACAGTATATCACTTTTGCAAGTCTTTGCTAAATAAGAACATACTTGCTGGATATGCATGAAAATGTTCATGACAACTAGACATGGACCTTTAGTAGATGACATGGGCTTTTGAAATTCAAAATCTTATGGCTCTTAATATGAGTAAACTTTTTCTGAAGATGACATCAAGAAACTTTAAAACATCAGCATTATTCACAATACCTTATTTATTAACCGATTGCTAAATATATAAAAAGGGGACTGGCGTGTGCGGTGGAAGTTGAGAGTAACAAGAGCATCCACACCAACACTAAGGTAGTTGTTCATGAATAATTCCCGTACTGGCATGCGAATTCCTGTTGGAGAAATAAGGTTCATTAATTATTACAGAAATATCAGTGTAGAGTGCTGTTTGCTCTTAATGAAAGAATTCAGTAATGTAATCAAGATGGAATATGTTTTAAACCTATATACTAAGATGTGCTTATTCTGGATACCACTTTCCTACTCTGCTTATTGGTTACTTCCAAAAATGTTTTTTCACCCATTTAGGGCAGTCCTACCCCTAACTTCTAGCAATGGAAGCATAGCATAAGTCTGACACAGTAGTAAGAGAACAATATGGAGCAATAATAAGTCTTAGCAATCATCAGCAGTTATCATGCCCTATCCCACACCTTTACACCATCCACAACTAAAAGTTAGGTACAGTCAGATTGCAAATTACCTTTACACCTTTGTTGTCATATAATACGACAAATTGGTGAAAAATTCTGATTAAAGCTCTCTCATCTGGCTTCACATTGGTAGGCCTGCTTTCCTTAGATGGGAATGTATGGAGACATCAGTGACACTATTTCTGTGACTTGCCATAATGCAATTTGTCCTATCTGAAGTTAAACTCATTTTATGTTCAAAATATGATTAAAATATTTCACAAAAAAAAAGAAAGAAAGTCAAAATCACACTTAACCCTATCAAGATGACAGAAGTAACATTCAGTTTGAAATCCATCACACCCAGGGTAAAACTAATTTATGGTCTGACCGTACCACTTATTTGTGCAAGGTCCAGTAACTATCTCTGGTGGATTGGATACTGCTGTCTGCCTTTACAGGATATTTTCAATGGACATTCACTTACGTGCATCCTCCTCAAAGGCTTAATCTGGGGTGTCTGAACATGTATGGATATAACTAAAATGAAAAGAAGGGATAGATGAGTAGTATGTTTGAGAAAAGGATCATGGATGTTCTACCTTTAAGTGAAACAAAACTCATAGGTAAGAGGGAAGAATGGGCTGGGAATGTCTTTGGGGTACAGCCAGAGGTCAGTGCAAGGGAGAGCTAACGAAGGGGTAGCACTTCTACTAAAGGAGGAGTTGTAGAAATGTGTGAAAGTGTAAAGAAATGATCCCTAGACTGACATGAGCATACCACATTACTCTAATGCACTTGATCCCATCCAAGCCTTATACCTTCCTGCATGTTCAGGCCTGAAGTATTCAGAATCTTATTTACTCCATCCTTCCATCTCCAATTCAGTCTCACCCTTCTCCTTGTCTCCACCACTTCTGACACATATATCCTCTTTGTCAACCTCTCTTCACTCACTCTCTCCACATGTCCAAATCATTTCAGCACACCCTCTTCAGCTCTCTCAATCATACTCTCCTTATTACTTTACCTCTCTTTTATCCATCATCTTTTATCCTATAATTTCTTACATGATCAACCCTCCTCACACCAAACCCTGTCCTCAAACATTCCATTTCCATTATATTCACCCTCGTTTGTACAGTTTCGTCAAGAGCCCATGTCTTGCACCCATACAATACTATTGGAAAATGGCCCACCTGAGTTAACAACAGCCACACAGTAATAATGTGATACAGCAGAGTGCCAAGTATTGTGTGGTCTAGCTAGAGGTGGGGGCACACAAGCAGCCAGCTCTCAGCAGCAAAAACCAAAGTAATAGCTGTACAAGAGGGAAAGTGAACCAATACTGCAGTGTAGGGCAAGCTTTGAAGTTAGCATGGGAGAGTTTATGTGTCGGATGGCTTTCCACTCAACTCTGTCAAGTAAGGATGCATAGAAAGACCCACTCTAGGTGTGAGAGCAGTACTCCATACAAGGACGAATCAATCCTTTGTTTGAATAGAGCAAGTGTTCAGAAGAGAAGCAATTCTGACATCTACACAACACTCCCAGCTTCTAAGAGGCAGACTTAGCTACTTCCATAACAAGACGTTTCCAAGAAAGAGTGGATGTTATAGTAATACCGAGGTTCAATGAGTCAAGAGGTGGAATTACAGAACTGTCAAAGGAGAGAAGAAAGTTGTGAGGAGTTTTTGACTAAGAGATTTATAGAAACTGGATATTGGAGGCATTAAACATAACCAGTTTTCATCTATCCTACTGAGATATACTGTCTAAGTCTGAGTTCAATAAGGAAGTTGCATCAAAAGAAGATGTGAATTGAATGAAAGAAAAAGGAGCAGAACTGAAGGACGTGGAGGAAAGCAGTGATGCATCATCAGAGTACAAATACATTTGGTTATTTGTGGAAGAGAGGAAATCATAGATATAAAGAAGTAAAAGCATAGGGGAAAGGACAGAACCTTAGGGATGCTGCACTTTTGTTAAGCCTAACACACCTTTTACAGATCTAAAAATGCCACACACAACTCCCCCTCTAAAGCCACACTGCTCTTCCATCTCTGATGCTCTGTGCATGCCATCATCCTTTCAATCACCACTTTCCCATTAAACTTACCAAGTACGATATACTCAAAAGACTTATACCTCTGTAAATTAATCATTCACTTTTGTTCCCTTGGCTTTGCATAATGACACTATGTAGGCATTCTGCCAGTCCTCAGACATCTCACCAGACTACTCAATCAATATCACTCTCAGCCATTTCTTGAGAACTTCAACTAGAATCCCATCTACCCCAGCCATTTTGCCCACTACATGTACGTGCCCCAGCCAATACCAGGTAACCATTAACTAATCAGCTCTGGTTTACTTACCAGCTCTGTCCAATGCCCTCCAAAAATGTTACACCATTTTATGTTAAACCATTTGTACCCTAAAATCCCTGTGTTTAAAAAAAAAGAAAGAAAAAAGACTAACCAAGGTTTCTATTGGGAACAAAGTGAACCCTCCATCTATCTAGTTTTGTTGGTTTTGCCTTGTTTAGCTCCTCCTTAAGGTAGTGTACTACATCCACATATCTGGAATGTCCCTCTCCAAAACCAAGCACTCGTGAGAGATCATTGCCTGTTCCTAGAGGCAATATGCCAACCAAAGGGTCTCTCTGTAAAGAAAATCTTTTTTTAGAGAATGATACAATCACTTAAGCTATTTATCTACTCATATTTCTTACTAAAAACAATGTAGCATTATGTCCTTCAATAAGCTTACAAATTCTAACCTGTGACCAGCCATGCTTCTCAATTCTAAATGACAATCTTAAAAATGTAAGCTATGAGGTATGAAAAAATATTTTTCTCTAAGGCAGTGTCCCACAAGCCGTGAAAGATACATGCATCTCTAACCGCTAAGTGGCAGACATCTCTGAACTTCCTATCTTAATTGTGAGATAAATGCCTCTCACACTTTATCAATTGCCAGACATATATTGATGGCATGGCTTGATCTGGGTCCACCCAATAGTCAGTCAACCACCTCCACTCAATAGTGATGTAATCATCCCCAGGTCAATGTCAAGGAAGCATCTTAGTTTTGAATGCGGATGTCATGTGATGGTGGCCTCCATTGGTTACAGAATATTTTCCTTTTAAATAGAAGGGAAGGATGGGCAAGGAACCCAACCAGGAAAATGCTCATGGGACACTGTTCTGGAGATATCTTTTTTATACTTCCAAACTTACATTTCTCTCCACAGTCAATCTGCCTGTGAGCCATGAGAAGATACCAACATAACAAGGAGGAGGAAGATTATATAAAAAGTTTCATCAAGAGGCCAAATATAGGAAGAACATTACCTAAGGATTCATCTTGGCACACTAGAGTTGTTCTGTATTAATGGTGGCAGCCCTGTGGATGCACCAGATCAACCCTTGACATTTAGTTCAAAAGTCACATTTCTCTCCATGGTCAGTCTGCTCATTAGCCATGAGAAGTTACCAACATAACATGGAGGAGATCTAGATAAAAAGTTTCATCAAGGCAAAATATAGGAACATTACCTGAAGACTTATTTTGGCAAACTAGGGGTCCTTCTGTACTGATGGTGGCAACCCCAATGATACACTGATCAACCCTTAACATTGAGTTTAAGTCATCATTGATAGGCATATTATAAGAAAAACATAAGACTTCTCTGATAATCTCCTCCAGGTAAAGGTTTCTTAAAAAGGCCAACAGTTTATGCTACCTTCCTGAACTTATGGCCTCTGACATACAGGAAAAACGGATTCACAAACAAGTTTCTTGGTCTAAGCAGAGATGTTCCCCTATGAACCTCTGATGATTACCATGATTCATCCAATCCTCATTTAGCCATATGGAACAGTTCTTATGTCTAAAAATTGTACTGTAACTCTCTAGCTTTTCTCTTAACATTCTGGGCTATCAAGAGGGTAATTTCAGGATGAACTTCTGAGGTGAAATGAAATTGAGACTTTGATTACCCGTATATGATGCAGAAGAGAAACAACGACATCCTGTGTACACAGACTGGAATTAGTGTTTTTCATGCTGTTTAAAAAATATATTGAACCTTAAGATCTCAAATATAAATAACAATGAAAAAAATCACTTAAGTATCTTTCATCCACTACTTGCATTATGATAATACGCAGAAGTTTTGGAGATGTTTCAGCAAAATGCTCAACAAAGTGCAAGAGAAAGGCCTGTTGAGTGAGATGCCATTGCATATTTCATCACTGATTTATGTAAAATGAAAAACTTATCACTGACTATCATTTATGTTTTATCTTGTATAACAACTCTTTCCTTTTTAAAATCAATGTGATTCATAACAGCACTGCTTTAAATGTTTGTAAATTTACCAGCTGCATTTGTGAGATGCAGTATTGTCAACGTTAACCAAGCAATGGAAACAGTGCCTCCATTTTTGCTACAAAACTTTCTCCTGCCTCATCTTGGTCAACTTCAATGCTGGAAGAGTCAATGTCCACAAAACCACTCTTCACATGATCCAAAGAGATTATCTTCGTCAAGCAATTTAGGATTATCTGGCTTGTTCCCTAAATATAGCTAAAAGCTGCTCAATTTCCTTCCTAAAAAACTTGAGAAAATGTGTTGTCAAGCCAGGCATGACTGGAGGATGACCAAGGGGAGAATTTGTAATACACTACCAACTCAGCCACCACCCAGGCTGGCACATGACCTTGAAATGAGGTGTGAAACTCAATGTGTAAATATGCACCCAGAGGTGTCACTTAGCTCACATAAATATCTGTCTGAAGCTATTAAGGGGTGAAACAGTAATTCTTAGAGATTTACCTCAAAACCACACTCAAGGGAGTTTCCAAGGGACACTCTAGTTGAGTCACTTGACTTGATAATGCATGACAAAGCTAGAAAAACTTTACAACAAAGAACTTCCACACCCAGAAGAATCTGAATCCTCAAGGAATGTTTGGAAGAGGCTCCAAACCAACTGACAGGATTTTGAATAAAGTCCAAGAACTTGTATGAGTAAACTGCAAAGTAAGAGCTTCAACAGTGGTTCCTGAACTATGGCTGATGGGGTCTTTTAAACTAGAGATACAGAACCCAAGCAATGCTGATCCCTCTGGGCTCTGTAAGTCTACAAATTCTATAATCCAATCAGATAGGAAAAGGTTTCCTGAGTAGATAACTGAGGGAGAGACATAAATTGGTTTACAGTTTCAGTTGACAACCAGGACATCTGTGAAACTCACAACACATGCTTTTTCCTAAACTGGAAATGGTTAACTTTTAATTCATTAGGAAGTATCTTTAGTGTATGTACGTGTTTCCAATACGTTGGAGGCTCCAGTCATGTACAAATGTCCATATCAAGGCCCAGCCTTAATTGAAATACAAAGAGATTACAGAAAGGGAAAGAGAAGAGACAAGGAAAAGTATTTACAATTTTTTAAAAGTGTCAGGTCATAGTTATTGGGAAAGACATGAGAGGGTGGAGAGTTTCAAAAGCTTAAAGATGTATGGGAAGAAACAGTTACCAAAAAAGCCCACCTATGAGTTGCCAACAGTCACACAATAACTATGTGATGCAGCAGTTTGCTGAGTATTCCATGGTTTACCTGGTGGTGGTGGAACACAAGTAGGCAGCTCTCAGGAGCAGAAACCAAAGTCATACCTATAGAAGTGGGAAAGTTTACCAACATTGCGGTGTAGGGCAAGTGAGTCAAGTTTTGATGTTACCCTGGGAGAACTGATTAGACAGACTGCTTTCAACTCAACTCTGTCAAGTATGGATGCAGAACAAGAACCACCCCAGATATGGGAGCAGTACTCCATACAAGGATGGGATCCTTTGTATAAATGGAGCAACTGTTCAGAAGAGAAATTATGACATCTGAACAGGAATCCCAGTTTCTTAGAGGAAGACTGAGTTATTTCTGTAATTTGGAGTTTCCAAGATAGTGTGGGTGTTACAGTAACACCAAGTATGTTCACTGACTCAAGAGGTGGAGATACAGAACTGTCAAAAGAGAGTGGAAAGTTGAGTGGAATTTTTGATAGAGAAATGGGCAGAAACTGAGTCTTGGAGAAAGTAAACTTAGCCAGATTTCATCTAACCCACAGAGATATCCTGTCCAAGTCTGAGTTTACTGAGGAAGTTGTCAAGATGATATGTAGGTCAAGTGAGAGAGGAAGGAGCAGAGTTGAAGGATATGGAGGAATGCAGTGTTGAGCTATCAGCATATGAGTGCACTTGGTTATATGCAGAAGAAAGAAAATTGTTGATGAAAAGTAGAAAAAGTGTAGGGGACAGGACAGAACCTTGATAGAGAAATGGGGTAGGCTGATCCATTAACAACCACGGAGATAGATTGGCCAAAATGGATTCTAGATATGAGGGAGCAAAGCGAGGGAGAGAACCCAAAAGAAGGAAGCTTAGATATGAAACCTTGATACCACACCCCTGTCAGAAGCTTTGGATATATCAAGGGCAACTGCACAGGATTCCCCCAAATCTTTCAGGGATGATGACCAGACATTAGTATGATAGGAAAGGAAATCATTGGAGGCTCTTGCAACATATGTATTCTCAATTTCTTTAAGATTATTTATTCCTAAAGGATTTGAATTTGGTTGACAAAGATAACATGAAGCAGCAGAGGGGGTTTGAGTTACATCTGACACAGCTTCCCATCAACCATTGTTATCATGAGCTTACAGCTGATTTTAGACATTTCACAAAATGTCGACATGAGCCCATCATTGCTTCTACGCTTGTGGATTCAAGCGTTTCCTTGAAGGAGGACAACTTAACAGGCCTGCAGGATACAGATGAAAATACGTTACATATTAAGAAAAATAATGGAAATATGGGTGGTACAGAAGAATGCTTGCAGTTCAGGAAAGCGATGTGAGGCAAGTGATCATATTTCACTTAACATTCATAATTTTTTAAGTGAAGGACATGGTGAACTGTATCTATACTCCACTGGTATTATTCCTATATAGTTCTCTTTAGCAGGTTTTTATTCACTGCATGAACTATTGATTATCCCTCTGAGAAATCCCTTCAAGGGGGAGGCCACAGCAAAAGCATGTCCTCACATAACTCCCTCACATACACCATTCCACACATTCTTCCACCATTTCTCTTCCTCGAGTACTCTTCCACTTTATTTGCCCATGTCACGGGTTGTCTTCTTCTCACACCAACCCCCTTTAATCATCCTATCATACTCTCTCCTTGTAAACCCCCCCCTCTTATAGTTTTTCTACTTGCCCAAACCACCTTAAAGGTTTAAATTTCACCACTCTACCACTCCACAATTCATTCCCTTTGCATTCCCTGCACCAACCCCCTGCCCACCCACCCACAAGGCACCCCACTCTCCCTTTAACAGCCACAGTTGGTCAGGCCAGCAGTGTGGGGTATTTGAAGCTAAGTACCAGACGTACCCCAGTAGTGATATTGGGATTTAAATAACTTCGTTGATTACTGGCACCTGAAGAGGTGGATTGTCTCCATGAAACATGTTGTGCCACATGTATAGATAAACTACAAGTTAAATAAATTTCTAAGAACTCCCCCTGAAGTGAGATTTCACCTTCATAACTGCCATCACGGATTGGCGGAATGCACGTATAGTGCCATTGTACAAAGGCAAAGGGGATAAAGGTAACTGTTCAAATTATAGAGGAATAAGTTTGTTGAGTATTCCTAGAAAATTGTATGGGAGGGCATTGATTGAAGGAGTGAAGGCATGTACAGAGCATTAGATTGGAGAGGAGCAGTGTGGTTTTAGAAGTGGTAGAGGATGCGTGGATCAAGTGTTTGCTTTGAAGAATATATGTGAGAAATA
>JAYMFT010419142.1:0-17749 GCA_038088735.1 Panulirus argus | reverse complement strand
ATATATATATATATATATATATATATATATATATATATATATATATATATATATATATATATATATATATCTATATTGAAGGCTTCACTCACGGACAAAAGTCGACATCAAGGCCGGGCCTTAACTGAAATGTAGAGAGAATTATGAAACGGAGAAAGAAAAGACAAGGAAAAGTATTTACGAATTTTTGAGAATTTTTGGGATTTTAATGTGTTATTACTCCTATCTCTATCAGATGCAGTTCCTTAGAATGTTTCCTCTAATTCCTTGTATCTGTTGCCATGTATGAATTATACGGTGTATCTTTGTCTCTACACTGCACAGTGGTGGTTCCTCCTGCCTCTCATGATCAATTTCTTCACTTTTATTCAAGTGTCTCTAAAGTCTCTCCTGCCAATTGATTTCGGCTTCCATATTATAGTTGCCCATACAAGACATCTGTATTCATCATGGATTCTTAATTATATAGAGAAAGAGAGAGGAAACAAAAAACTGACATTGTTCCAGCAACATCTACCCCTCCAGTCCCTAGATTCAAAATGGCGTTGCACGGGGAGCGCCCCCCTACCCCTGCCGGGCCCGCCCCTCTGGCTGAGCTATGGAAGGGTCGTCGCACCTCCTCCGGATCTAGTCACCCGGCACCACCAGCACACACCTCCCTAGCCTCGCCGCCAGTCGAAGACAGTCATAATTGCATCGGACGGGAGACTGGACCAGCCATCGTGATCGAGACGGAGATCCACTTGAATTACCTGTTAAGAAGAGAAGAGAAGAAACTTAGTCTCGTTAGACGTGAATGAACGTGGATAACTTAACGTACGGCAAAAGAGAACCAGCGTAGATGAGTTTGTCTCGTAAGGCGAGGCGAGGTGGGTAGGGAGGAGGGGTGGGTGTGACAGGAGACGTCATTATCCGAACGTGAATTGAAATAGAGACCTTGTGTGGAGACCAACCTGGCATCAAAGCCTTCCTTTGTGGTCATCATCATCCTAATTTTGCCAGGCACGAATCGGCGACGACTTCCTCGTCCCGGGACATCTCTCGCAAACTCCTCTTTACCCAGCACGACGTCCAGTCGTCAATGTTATGAAACACTTAAACCACAAGTGTGTGCCGAGTGCAAGGGTAAACAGAGTGTGTCGGTGTCCGTTTGGTGTGAGTGTGGTGATGTAATCGGCCATATCCCATCAGGCCTGCCAGTGTTGAGTGAGTGTCTCGCACCTGATAGCGAGGTTGAGAGGAGCTGCCCAGCACGAAACTATACGCTTAAGCCAAAATCAGCCGTGTGACCCCGCTGATGAGACCTGCTAGCGCGCGGAGACCAGCGTCACACTAGGAAGACATTTTCCAGGGCATTCCAGCGTCACACTAGGAAGACCTTTTCCAGGGCATTCCAGCGTCACTAAGACCTTTTCCAGGGCATTCCAGCATCACACTAGGAAGACCTTTTCCAGGGCATTCAAGCCTAGTGGACTGGAAAAAAAAAAAACTCACGACCCTCCACCTTGAACAAGACTTTCTTAAACTGAAGATACAGCACGAGCCTAACAGTGAAGCTTAAACCCAGATACCTGTACTGCAATCACGGCTGAACAAGAAGACACAGCGTGGGTCCTGCAGAGTATAAGGTCACCCGTGATATAACTGTAAGTAGCAGCAAAGAGGAGCCAGTCACGTAATGATAACTACGACCATATGGTTAGTTAGCGAGTCAGCGAGAGATCCTGTGGGTCTAGGGGCCGAGGAGCCAGTGTATGGAATGAGCTAGTATGGACTTAGAATTATCTTGAACATCTAAACTTTCTTTTCTCTCTCTATTAGTTGTTGTAAAATGGCGTTGGTAGTCGACAGGACAAAAGCTGAGATAACCAGCCAAACCGACCAAGCCCCACTAACCATGGCTCTAGTGGTATGTATGGAAGGACAGTGTAACGGTGGCACAAACGCCTGGTGATTCTTAACCGTTAGACATGCCAAATGGAACAGTTGTCCAACGTAGCTTAAAACACGTGTTAGCAGCGACACTGAGCAGCTTTTCCAGTGTGGGGATACTGATTATTGAGGCAGACGGAACGCGAGTTGCAAAAAAGGATTGCAACTGGTACTGGAGTCGACTGACCTTGGTGAGTCGGAGGAACTGTTGCAGGAAGTAAACACTGGGAAGCAGTCGACCCTGATGATGACGTGAGTCGACACATCTTCGGGAGGTTTGCAAATGACTTCTTATCTCGAACCATTACAATCCCTTTTTTATTTCACGCCTGCAGACGAGGACGCACCAGTCACATTCTTACCTGGACGCGTGAAAACACCTGGTGCAGTAGACATAAACCAACTAGATTAGTCTCTGTCTACAAAGGAAAAGGAAAAAGAAAAGACTGAGGGCGATTATTAGGTCTGTCTGTGGTCAGGTATAACGCCTCAGTAGACTGCCATTGTATGAGTCAGTAAGAAGCACTTTTGATTCAGGAACTCAAGGTCAACAGTCAACCTGAGGACTGAGGATATGTTCTTGACAACAGAACAAACGTTCTCTGTCGCTTTTATTTTCTTAAGACATTGCTTGTGCTTGAACTCTATCCGTCTTAAGAACCTCCTAGAGACGTCAAGCTGTGTGAGTAGTTTAGGGAATTCATTCGCAGCTGGGGCTTTGACTCCCAGTGCAGAACTGTCGGTAGAGTTGTACACTCATCGTCCCTTCTGAGACGAGACGTCACAACTGTATCATTAACGCAGGAGTCGGTATTCGTGCTGCCTTATAGATCGTCTCTGAATATTTCTTGGGACTTGCTCTCTTTAGGGATGAAATGTACCTCCTTCCACCAGCTGGTGAAGGTGATGTCAGGGCAGCACTGTGGCAAAGCAAAAGTTGGAGCGCACCAAACCCCTGTGTCATTGTTGGCGAATATGTCATTGGAAACGACGCAGGCGGCGGTGGTATCACTTTTCGCCAAGGTCGTTACTGTGATGTAGAAGTGTGATTATAATGCACCATTTGCATCCATGAATACATGTCTGTATTATTTGTGGAGCCGAGACCTGGCTGGGGATCGAGAGGGGCGCCGCCTCGATGAGCACGGATGGGATGAGCGCTTCTTGCAAGGAGGGTTTTCTTAGAGGTCCAGGAGTTCTTCATGAAGATCCAGGTGTTCATTGAGGTTGTGAAGTTCTTCATAGAGGTTCTGAAGGTCTTGGAGATTCAGCAGGTCGTCGTTAAGGTCCTGAAGTTCTTCCTAGAGGTCCTTAGGGTCTTCGAAGAGGTACAGAAGGTGTGCGATGGGGTCCTTCAGTACTTCTTGATGAGCTTTTTATCTGCCATTACTATACCATCCCATGGACTCTCATCCTCGATCCTTTGTAATTATGCCATTACACCCTATAACCCTTGTAACAGCTTCACTGTATTAGCCTTCCTACATCCAACTATACTACGCAAACGACCCATCTTTACTGCTCTTATCTTATCTTTATCCTGACCTGTATTAGCTTGGGCTTCACAACCATGCATCATGGGATGCGTTCTCCTTCCTGCAGGCTTATTATACAGTCATTTTCTGTTTATGTAAATTAACTAGAGGTATCGGCGCATTTCCCAATTTCTCCTTTCTTGCATAACTTGACCATCACTGTCGGCTTTCCCACTAATTAAACATAACTCCCAAGCATTCAGTTTCATCGACAACTTCAGAGTTCTTACACCAAGCAAAATCATCTTACTTCAGACTTACCTTCCTTCTCAAAATCTAGCGTCCTTTTTTTTTTTTTTACTCGCATTCAACTCCCAGCGTCCTCCTCCTACGCATATCATCTATCCGGCGCACCACTCTTTCCCAACTCTTCCTCTCTCTCTGGTTTAGGTAACAAAAGAAGGTCATCCGCATACCTCAACTGCGGCAGCTGCCGATCTGTTTCTCCATGGTTTAGAACTTACACCACTGTCACCCCACGTTGTTTTCACCTCACGCAAAGATTCTTTTGGAAAGAAAATGAATAAAAAGAACATCAAGATACCACAGCGACATCGCACAACCTTGACGTACTCCCACATTCATGTCAAGCCACTCACTCTATACCCTCTATACCCTCTTCTTAAACTGACAACACTCTCTACTTCCAGAACGAAACCACATAACAGCATTCAACATTCTTCCAAACACACTCTCTAAAGTCTTATACTACATTAAGTCACGTACTATTATCATCTTATTTTCAGCTCCTCTCTTCATTACTTGAGTCTGAATTATGAAAATTCCGCGAAAAGCGATGTATGAAATATCTGAAAATTGTATTTCTCTTTATCAAGGATTCTTGCTAATGGTACAACACCTTCAGTAAGACAGTGCGACCCTTAATTACCGCATAATGACCCTAGGGTATGTTGACATGGTCTTCGACATGACCATTAATCAGATCAAAGGTTAAATATTCTAGTACCTGATTATAATCATTTAACATTCCGTTGGTGAAATTACAACCGTGTTTCTTTGCGTTATCTTAGAAAAAAAAAAAAAAAAGTATTGTCGCGTTATTTGTGAGGATCGGAGAAAGAATATATAAATGTTATATTATAGTGACACTTCTAAAATATTAATTATATATTAGTAATGTAGATGAATAATCAAATTATATATTTAATCACTAATATATTTTATGGCTTGTCTAATCATCCACACAAAGCATGATCGATATAACTTTAGGTGTTCTTCAATTTTAATCACAGAAAACGAATGGAAGATTAGTAACTGAAATGTGTTAATGGTACATTTGTAAAAGGACTTCAACTTGTCCAGAGCGACTGTTACCGGCTCATATAGATTCAGGCAATTATCGGAATTCATGAGCGCATATATTACACAGGTTTTTGTGAGCGACATTCCTGCGACCTGATACCATTTGTTTGTACTGTGATGTTAGGCTTTGTGGGTGTCTATTCGTGAGGGTGTGAGGACGTCTTTTCGTGAGGGTGTGAGGATGTCTTTTCATGAGGGTGTGAGGATGTCTATTCGTGAGGGTGTGTGGACGTCTTTTCGTGAGGGTGTGAGGATGTCTTTTCGTGAGGGTGTGAGGACATCTGTTCGTAGGGGTGTGAGGATGTCTTTTCGTGAGGATGTGAGGACGTCTTTTCGTAAGGGTGTGAGGACGTCTATTCGTGAGGGTGTGAGGATGTCTCTTCATGAGGGTATGAGGATATCTCTTCGTGCGGGTATGAGGATGTCTTTTTCGTGAGGGTGGTTGGCTTCCTTTCGTGGGGATGTGCGGATATCATTTTTTTTTTTGCAAAGAAAAGAAAAAAAAAATTGCCACAATCCCTGTTCACTTTACCAGGTCTCCCATTTATCACCTGACTCGTCAATTACTGAAATAACAGCAGTCACAATACAGTGTTCTTGTATCTCCCTTTATCACTGTATGATTGTATCACTGTACCTGTAATATACGTCCCTTTTTCCTTCTACCAGAACCTGGCATCCTCACCAGAGGAGAGCAGAGGATAAAGAAAAAACATTAATTACAAATAAAACACCGGTTTCTGTGCAGCCTTATCTCAGACCTGCTCTGGAAATATCTGCATGTAACTTTGTGCATATTATTTCTTAACGATATATATATATATATATATATATATATATATATATATATATATATATATATATATTTAAGTTTCACTACCGATGGGTTTTCTTGCCTGCTCGAGTTTAAACCACTCCAGCGGGTGACTGTTTATGAGGTTTATAATGGTAAGGGAAACATTTAATCAGACTCACGAGCTCTTCCGCTGGTTCTGGACGAGGATTTGTGGATATCCAACGTTAGTGTGAACACACTCGTGTGTACGTAGATATTGGTTCTGTACAGAGTAGGGAGATGTGTGATAACAGGGATACCTAGTGACAGCACTAGGATCCCGATTCCTCTATCAAGGAATAAAGTACTGAAAACTGAAACTGAAAACGTAATTGTGATGCTCAGAGTCACTGTCAACCGAATCGTTTGATTCACTGGTTCGAGGTGAGCGAAGTAGGGCGTTCGAGGTTTCGAAATCACTTCTGAACACTCGTGGAAACTGGTTCAGCTCTGTTTGGTTATTGCTGCCCTGAACTGCGATTTGATTTATTGTGTACCCCCCAAAGTTGTTTTATGTGCTGCCT
This sequence comes from Panulirus argus, assembly GCA_038088735.1. NCBI lineage: Eukaryota > Metazoa > Arthropoda > Malacostraca > Decapoda > Palinuridae > Panulirus > Panulirus argus. Next base: position 11,600 of record JAYMFT010419142.1, on the reverse strand, counting down.
ATAGCCACTGTAAATTACCTAAACTCCTTTAAATTTTAACGCTTGCTTTTAGACCATTTTTTTTAACGTTAGCTTTTTTATTTGTAGCTTAATGATACCCACGTTCCTTCTTTATTATAGCTTCCGCAGAGCCTTACGTAACATCTGCTTGTATCATGGCCACAGAAGTCCACTGTGTGTGTGTGTGTGTGTGTGTTAAAGTGCTTATGGAACTCTTAAAAATGCTTTCATTCATTCACTGCAGGTAGAGGTGCCAGTATGGCATTTTCCCTTATCTCAGTTTGTCTCAAGTGGTATTAAGCTCTTCGGGGGGAAAAAACCCCACTTGATTAGAATTTCAGACTTCGTGTATGATCACAGTAAGAATTACCATCTCAGGAGTAGTTTTTTCTATCTGTCGTAGAGTCTATCAAGGCAATTGGTGTGTATTCCATTGGACTCGATTGGGTCTGAAGTGTGGGTTGCATCTGCGTGTAGAGAAGTAGCTCCGTCCAGTATTAACTGTAATGTCCTGGGCAGAGATGATGAAATATAATCAATTCCGCAATTTATACGATAATTGGCAAGAGTACAGGATTGAACAGGCACCAGAACCTCACCTTAGGAACGCCACAGTTGAGAGCAGCGATGATGATACAATCCCGCTTTTGCCTGAAGTCGATCAAGTGATGAGGGAGGGAGTGAGCGAACCTGTTGCTCCGTCTTGGCTGGGAGGAACACACGGACGAGAAATTGGTTGCCTGGACGACAGAGAGGAGGAGGAGTTGGAATTGGTGGTAATAATGGTTGACCTGATGGTGCTTGATGCCGTGGATAAGGCCGCTGGAGGTGGGGTTAGGGTGTGGGAGGAGGCGGTGGCGGTGCGGTGCGGTGGCGAGGAAGGTGCTTGCTTGATAAAGGTGGTAGGGGAAGGTGGTGGAAGGGGAAAAGCGATGATGGTGGTTATATAGGTTGTGGTGTCAGGTGATTGGGGGTGAAGGAAGTGCTGGTGTAGATGGTGCCAGCTGGTGGTGGTTGTGGGGGGGAAGGAAGTGGTGGGGGTGGTGGTGTTGGAGCAGGTGGTGGTGATGGTGGCGGAGGAGGAGGAGGAGGAAGAGGTCACCATCTGGGACCTGCAGCGACCGCTCTGTGCCGCCCGCCACTTGTCGCTAGAAATGAGACAGATCAAATAACTGTTATTACTCTGCTCTCCCTCACTGTTCACCGCCAGGCCTCCTCCTCCTCCTCCTCCTCCTCCCCCTGTTCATGACGCTGCTGCTGTTACTGCTGCGACTGGTTATGTTTCTGCTGTTTCTGTTGCTGCTACTGGCGTTACTGATGTTGCTGTGGCCGTTGTTACCGTTGCTCTGTTGTTACTGGTGTTGCTGCTGCTCCTGCCACTGCTACCGCTTCTGTTGTTGATCCTGCTGCTGTTTCTGCTGTTGCTACTGTTAATACTGAATCTGTTGTTGCTACTGGTTGTTGCTGAGGGGGTAATGTTTTGGCCACAGACTACATTGGTGTTGTATATTTTTTTGCTATACAATTTGTATTTGTTGCTGTTATTAGTCCGGATGTGAACGGTGTTACTATTGACTCGTTTCTTTTATTTGGATGATTTTTTTTTTGTTGTTGATGGTCTTGCTACTTTTGTTGCTGGTTTTGCTACTTTTGTTCCTGGTGTTGCTGTCCTTGTCGAGGCTAAACTCCATTCTCAGAATGCGAGGCGGACGGGAGTGTGTGTCGTTGTTAGATCGATATATACACGCGGGGGTTCAGAGGATTTATAGAATTTTCGAGATGTATAGAAATTTCAGCATGTGGAGGTTAGTATAGTTAGTGTGTTATGGGTTTTCCTGTGGTTTGATAAAAAGTTAGAAAAATGCTCACACACACACACACATATATTATTATTATTATTAATATTATTATTATTATTATTGTTATTATTATTATTATTATTATTACTACTACTATTATTATTATTGTAATTATTATTATCATTATTGTTATTATTATTATTTTGATTGTTATTATTATTATTGTTATTATTATTATTATTATTATTATTATTATACAACCCTAGGGAACCCTACACGGGGGCTCCAGTAGCTTCAAGCTTGCGCTACTCTCAGTAGCAGGGACAAGTTAGACTCCTTTGAAGTGAGAAGTTCTTTAGCGAGACAGCCTTCCGTCAAATGACGATGATACAGCGTAGCCAAAAAAGGGGTGACTTTTCACTCGCAGGTGTAACCTCAAGCAAGCAGAGTCCGGTAACACCTATGTCCGTTTACTAAGCTGAACCCTCACCATCTCTGTCTGATCACTAAGTGACGCATATTTGATGGACATTACGTTTTGACAGCCATGAGCTCCCAGTGGGGAGACGTTCAGATTTCCCAGTGGGTTTTTTTGTTACACTGGGGTAAGGAAAATAGAGATCAGGTGTTCACTGGACCTCTCCCTTCCTGTTATCCTACTACCCTCTTAGTAGAAGAGTATTTGTAATATAAATCAGTAGTGTGAACGATCTTATAGGATCCCTGTCTGTCAGTCTTTCTTGTAAGTTTAGCTGTCTTTGCACTTGACGTAAGTGTTGTAGACTTTGCTGTCTTTAAACGTGACGTAGGTGTCGTAAGCTTAACTGTGCAGTTGTCGTAAGCTTAGCCCTCATTACCCATGACGTAAGTGTTGTAAGTATAACTGTCGCCACATTGAACACAGGTGTTTGCAGCACAGCTGTCATTACACATGACATACGTGTTGTATTACGGCTTAGCTGTCAATGCATGTAACGTCTTGTAAGCTTAGCTGTCATTACATGCGACATGAGTGTTGTAAACTTAGCGTTGTTACAGTTAACAAAGACCTTGTATGCTTAGCTGTCATTACACGGAAGGAGGGTTCTGTAAACTTAGCTGTCATAACACGTAACGAGGCTTCTGTAAGCTTAGCTGGCATTACGCGTAATAGGGGTTTTATAAGCTAGGCTCTCATAACATGCAACAAGGGTTATGCAAGCTTAGCTCATATACATAAAAAGGCTATTGTAAGCTTAACTCCCCTTACGCGTCACCAAAAAGGTCTTCTTACAATGGCTTGGCAAACCTGATAAGCCCTTAACCCCTTGGCTACGGCAGTACAACACTGGGGCATGATGGCCTGGCCTTTGACCTTGTCCAGCTCCCAGGGGCTGTCCCTCCCGCATAACCCTTGATGGAAGGCTTGAGAGCGGGCTGTCCATACCCTGAGGACAGTCTCCGCATGACTGGTGGGGTGTGAGTGAGGTGGGTACTGCCCCTTGCTCTCCTCCTTCCCCTCCCTCCCTCCTCCCACCGCTCCTCCTCACTCCCTCACGATCCAGATGTGATGACTCAACTCTGCTGCCTTCCTCCTCTTCCTTACTTCCAGGTCTCTTGTTCCAGCGTCTCTCTTGGTTCGGCGGCGTCACGTCTCGCCTGCCTGCAAGTCAGATTTGGACGGGATATTCCAAGGTGGTGGACTTAACTTGTTGCAGTTTAGCTCCTCCTAAAGCCATTTTTGTCTTTTATAAGTTATTGAGGTTTTAACTCTTTTGCAAATCCCTTTTTTTTTGTTTCACCTTTTTTAAAGTTTCACCAACTTCTCACTTCCCTTGATGGCTCTGTGGTTCCAGCACTCAGTGCATTTAGTATATTACAGGGATAGCCTGAGTTATCCTGTGGACCTCCGTTCCAAAAATATTTGGTATTCAAGTACTCTCTTTAAGTGACTTTATTCGTGGAGATACCGACTTTTCGCACGAAGTTGTTTGCACTTCTTGAGGAAAGTCCATATTCACCATTAGTGTGGATCTAAGATAGAGAGAAATCAAATTTCTCAAACAATTACATACGTCCATCCGGGATCATATGGTGAAAGCTAATTCTCGTGTTGAAAATGTGGGGTTGATTAAATCGATCACCACGGAAATATATAAAAAAAAAAAAAATCCAAACCAAACCTTATCTTACGTAACGTCACATAAAAATTCTCAGCAGCAGTCTTCAGTGGAGTTAAAGAGCTTTAAATGAAAAGAACACGGGGTCGCGATTTCCCTCACAGACTGCTCCTGTGTTCCAGTTGACTCGCACAAAATTAGTAAAACTGTAAGAGTTTTACTAATTTTTTGCGAGTCAGCAGAATAGATTTACATTGTAAAAAATTAGGGAAATAGTAATCTATTATGTAACCAGAAAATTAACCCCATAGACATCTGAAATCTTTTGTGTGTTTAGAAGACTGTCATTCACAGTTTGATTCATAGTTCCGGAAGGAACATTACTGGAACACAACAAAGAACGGGGGCCGGGTCAGGTCAACCGGCTTTCCTGGACCTAACCTCATTTTTTCGTAGGATATTTTTTTTCTCTTTTTGTCTGTTGTCACAACTTTGGCCGCTTCGCGATGATTGCAACGACTTCAACGGGAAAAGTCCAGAAATCCGCTAATGAAGTGGCGCAAGGAAGGTGAATACTTATTCCAAATATTTTTCGTTCTGACTTTTTCGTATTCTGTGAATCGAATCATGAAAATGAAATCCATTATAATAAGTATGTTTGACAAAGAACAAAGAATTGAGGTGAAATTAGGGAAGTGCGAAGTAGAAGCAGTGGGTCATCGTAATGTGAAAATTACCGGACGTTTGTTAATTTACGATACATGGCTTGTGCAGCCGGGTGCTATTGTTTTCCTTATTCCTTACGCAGTTATTCTTCTCTGGTGCACTGCATGCGCCATTGGACTTTGATTTTCAGTTTATAAGGCCAGCACATACAAGGCTCCTCTTGTTTTTACGTTGCGGATATCTTTGCATGCTAATTTTCTTTTGCCCTGTTATTTTGGCTGCCGCAGCCGCCGTTACTTTTGTTTTATTGTTCTTTGACGGTAGGCTTTTGTTGCTGCGTTTGTTATTTTGTTATTAAAGCTGCTGTGCCCTTTTGGCTGTTTTTGTACTACTATTTTGGGGTTGTTATGCACTGTCAATCTCGTTTTGAAAATGTTATTTTGAGCTACCAAAATAACAGGACTTTTCTGAAACATATGAACCCAGTGTGAAGCAGAACTATTCGGAAACAAACCAACATTATGAAGAAAAACGGACTTGAGAAAACCATGTGAAGCATTCATTTTCAAGCAACTGAAAACGAAAAACTTAAACATTTCCGTAATTGAATTATTTGTTTGATACATACGCTGTATTTCTGGTAAATAAACTTTACAGTAATAAAGAAATTCTTAATTTGACATTTCGGTTATTTGTTAGATGGCATAACGTAATGAGGTTTGCTTGAGTGTTGATACTTATGATTTATTAAAAATAACCGATAGTGTGTGTGTGTGTTGGTGGGAGTAAAGTATGAAGAGTCCTGTAGAGTAATAATTTTACCAGTGGGGTTAGAAGAATTCTGGGTGGGTCATTTAACTTCTCAATCACGGTAATAGCGGAAGATAAAGTAGGAAATTTGAAAAGTAAAAGTAATTAAAAGATCTCAGGGCTCTACCCGAGTTGCTTCTGATTTTATATTGCATACTTTCTTGTAGTTTGTTCTCTGTTAATGAAAAGGTCTGCCGCAAGGCTTTTGTTTTAGTTTTTTTTATTAGTTTTTCGACTTTCTCTGTCCCTTGTCCTACATTCCATAATGTGTTTCTTGTTCTTCCCATTCTTTCTCTCTATCACACAGTTCCTCATTCTTTTTTTTTTTTTTAAGGCCGTCTCCCTTCCCCAGCGTGGGATTCATTTACACCTTTCTATCACGCAGTTCTTCATACTTTTTTTTTCTTTTTTATTAATTTTTTGAGGGCCGTCTCCCTTCCCCAGTGTGAGATTCGGTTACACCTCTAGTTGTACCTCCCTGATCAGTTATCTTCTTGGTTTGCTTTCTCTGAACCAAGCATGTGTTCTTCCCCTCTCCCATTGTTCATTATCATCATCTTCGTTAATAAAATCCATTAGTCCTAGATTTGTGATTTTTTTACCATAAGTCTTCCGCTCTGAGTTTTATTAGCATTTTGGGGATATACGCTATTATATTACTATTATTGGCTAGTTTTGGTATTTTTTCATACCATTAAGAAAGTTTATTTTTAGTATTTTATTGGTATTGTTAGTAGCAGAAGTAATAGTATTAATAGCAGTAGTGGTAGTAGTAATTGTAGTATCGTCCTGCTGATATCCTACTCAGAAACTAGTTATTCATTTGACGTGAATTTTTTCGGAGTGATTACTTGTCGACTCTCCCACCCAAACCACACCCCTGGCTGTTTGGTTATATATATATATATATATATATATATATATATATATATATATATATATATTTTTTTTTATTTTATTTTTCCATGCGTTATTTTTATTATTTTATTGAGTCGTGTTGTAAGCGCAGCTCCGTATCCATATGATCCAGAGACTTGTTCTTTGTGTCAAAAGGTAGATAATCTCTTGTAGTTCTGCACTTTCATATACAATATCATGGTGTTAATTCGTGATTTATTTTTGTACGGATTTGATTAGGGTCAGAGGTAAAAGAACTCGAGATTCACCGCATTTCTCCATGTCTCGCTGACTTGAACCAGCAACAGCCGCTCGTCCAGAACCAGTTTTTCGTCGTCCAACCCTGGTCTTTAGAGCTAACTTTCCAATTGCTCTGGTCCATAGGGTCAACCTGTCGTCTTCCCACTCTGGTTCATAGATCCATAGGCCTCATGACACCCCATTTACCATCTTGATTCTTGGGTAGACGCCTGTGCTCATTTGCCTGCTGCAGTCATATATACTTTTTATTATTTCTATCATTTATTATTTTTATTATTATTATTTACTATTATTATTATCATTTATTATTATTATTTATTATTATTATTATTATTATTATATCAAACTTACTTTTGCTAGCATGCACAGTCTACCAAGAACTCTTACACGCTGTTTTCCTTCACCAGGTCAAAATGGGTCGGCGGGAGGTCACTACCACCAAGCCGCCGCCGCCGCTCCTGCTGGTGCTGTTGCTGGTGCATTTGCTGGGGGAGCCCCGCGGGGCTGTGGCCCCCGCTCCTCCGCCTTCCCTACCCCAACCGTCTCCTCGCCCTGACCTTCTGGCCCTAACACAGGATTACTGGCACTGGAAGACCCAGGACTCCCCGCAGTTCGCTACCCAGGTGAGGGCAGAGGTGTCATCCTGGTATAGGGGGTAGAGTGTAAACTGGGTAGGATCTTTGATAGCAACAAGTACAAAACTTAAATGGATTTTTGATGGTAGCAAAAGCTAATCTTTGAAGGTTCTTTGACAAGAAAACCTTAAACTTTTGGAGTTATTTGCTGGCGGTGGAAGATAAACGTTGATGGCTGTTTGATAGCATCAAAAGTACTCCCTGAAGGTTATTTGGTTGTAAACGCTAAACTAAAACGTCACTCAAGAAGAAATTTTATATTTTTAAGTTAAATTTTGCCAGTTTATGTTGTAAAGAGAAATAAATAAATATAAGCTAATCTGACCAAGTGTTTGAAACGCTCTTCGCGAAAGGCGATGTGTTTGAACGTACGCTAACTTAAGACGAAAAGCGTCTTAAATTCACGAGGCGAACAGTAGAACGCTGTATCTTGTTGAGCAGAATGGCAAGAAGGAGTGGTATCAGTTGATTAACTAAAAATAATACGGGAAATACCAAGTTTGCGGAAAAGGGGCTAGAAAATCCAACGTGTGACTTCCGAAGTTGGGGATTTCCTGCCTTTAGAAAATAAACGTTTATGTTATTTCAGGTAATTTCGGTCATGTTTTCAGCCATGTCTTAGACTCCAACATCCTTCATTAGCTGCTGGAAAAAACACAAACATTTTATAAATAGATTGTTCTGTGGGAGACAAATAGTGTTAAAGAATCCAGGGTCGACATCAGTAGAAACATTTCGTTATATTTTATTCTCGTGTTTTCTGTTTATGTGAATAATATTGCACAGTGCATTGACTTGTGACTAATCGAGTTGAATATAATGGACTTAGAAAAATTTGACTAATTCGTTGAAAAGCCTTTTATATATAGTTTGTGTTAGGAGGATCGGTAATTTCAAATATTCATTATATTATTTTATTACATGTTTCAGGAGTCTTAATTTTATTTAATATGAATTAGAACATTTGCTAAGGCTAACATTGTTTAGGGAGTCACGATAAACAAGTTTGCCTCTACCCTACGATCAAAACTCCTGACAAATTTGTAAAATACTAGATTTTTCTTTTCTTTTGGGATATCGTAATTTGCAGCATATAAGCTTTCATTATCATTGTTATGTATATGAAATTCAAGACCGAGATCGTGTGCCATTATATTTGACTGGACTTCTATTTTCAGTTTTTTATTTCTCATTACTTTTGAATCTTTTGTTACCGAAACTGGTCGGTAGAAGCCCTATATGTCCCCACAGAATTTCCTCTTGATTGGCCCACCCATACGGGCGTGGGAGCCGGACATACCCTGAAAAATATATATAGAATCACTAGTCTATATGTAAGATTTAATGTTAATGTAATCTTGAATTTTTTATGATTTACTTTAAATGATTTTTATATTCATTTTTCATTTGTTTTATTTACTATGTGTTTGGCTTTGAGTTTTATAAATTTGTAGTATGAGTTTGAACTTACATTATTTTCTGTACACTTTTGTTTTCGTTGCCTGGTTACGCTGACGCAGTAATTAGTCACTGTAGATGATTGACTTTAGATTGAATATACCTTTAACTGCAACTTTACCTCTTCAATCCTCTAACCTCGCCGATCTCGCATGGCCCAATTGCTTGCGTACTCTACCGAGACTTAAAAAATACTTCGGTAGACTAATCTTGATATTAATTCTGCTTAACTCTCTCCTTCTACCTAATTCCTCAGATTTTGCTTCGTTTTCTAGCTGTTTCCTTGTTATAAGATTGCTTGATTCTACCCAAACTTTCCATCTTTGCTCTCTAATCCTCTTTGCCTTCTCTCGAACTCTCCTGAACTCTTGCTGTGTATAGCCTGACTCTCCATAAACTCATTTACTCATCTTAACTCTCTGCTACTGTAAGTACCAAAACACTCTATTTGGTTTAGGTTGATTCTGTGTAGATTTTTCTGACTATTACGTTTTTACTGGACTGCAGGTGGGCATCAACGACAACACGGCGGGTCGACTAGATAGCTACAGCATGGAACACTACGAAAAACGAAAGGTGAGTTCCCAAAGGTAGATGTGCCGTTTTTGAGTCAAAAGGTGAAGTTCTGTAGCTTTTGTTATTAGCTGAAAGTTTTTAGTTCCTTATGAAAAAAAACTTTACTTAACAATCTAATGTTAGATTGAGTAAAACGTTTTTCTGTAGGATGATAAACGTTTCTTATCAACTAGCAGCAAGTGAACGTTCCGGGAAGGCTATAATTGCAAGATTAACTACTTTTCTTCTCGTGGTTGGCAGGCCAAGTGTGAGGAGTTTCTGGAGCAAGCAGAACAGATCAACGCCACGTCTCTCTCCTGGGACGATCGCATTAGCCTGAAGATCTTCAAGGACGAAATGAAAACCTTCATTGATAATTTCCATTACTTGAGGTCAGTACTGGTGTGGGGGCACAGCCTAAAGTAGAACTGGCCCCCCATAACAAGATATTGTGTATTGGATACAGATGCATGGGAGGAATTCTGCTACGTAAGGGGTGTGTGTCTGAGGGGAGCAGCTTCCCTTAATGAGGTGTGTGTATGAGAGGGACAGCATCTCCATAATGAGCTGTGTGTGTGTGTGTGTGTGTGTGTGTGTCTGTCTGTCTGTCTGTTTGTAATCTCCCTTTCTCTAATACTCTTCAATGGTGTAATCACAGTATCCATGCAGGTCCTCTTTTGTACGTGATGTGAGTTTACACTACAGCCAACGGGTGATTAGCGTCATATTAGGACACAGCAGAGTACATCGTGTTCCATCCCTCCACCAACAGGTACTTCACCCCTGTCACCTTCTTGGAGAGCCCCCAGGAGGACCTGCGCCTAATGGTGGAGAAATACATGGTCCTCCAGTCCTACAATGACTACCAGAAGCTCCTCTCCAGGTCAGTGTGTAATGTGTAACACTCAAGCTGTGTGTGTGTGTAAGTTGTAGAGGTGTGTGGCATTAATGCGTGTGTTGATGAGGGTGTTAATGTTATGACGATCACACGTAAAAATTGAACTTTAGAGAAGTCTATGTAATTTGGTGATGTTGGAAGCAGTTTTGGTAATATTTGTAAGATAGAGGTTTCTTTTGGGTCGAAGTTGGTAATATTAACTATGCAGGAACCTGTTAATCTGTACTGATGGACAGAACTGCTTGTCCTGCAGTGCCAAAAGACTCGTGTATAAGATCCTGTCTTTACATACTGTTGGTTAAGGAGTGTGGGGTCTAGGGAGTACCTTCCATGTCCAGGTGCGGAAGAGAATCCTTTCTACCTTGATGATTCTCCCATACACCAGGAAAGCAAGGCGCTAGGACTTCCAAGTTATCTTCATGTTCATCTCCATCATCTTTCGAGCATCTTTTCATTGCATGGCTCGACTGCATGTAGGGAAAGTCTCTCTCCAAGTTTTAAAACTTGGCGGACAAGTCTTAAAACTTGGCTGGAGATACTAATACGCACAAGGCTTGTGGTAAATCCATATTTTATCCCTGTGTGGGCATTTCCCCAAGCGCCTACGCCCGTATCACCATTCTACACCCATTTTGAAATTAATACTGTGACTCGTGTCGTCTTGTGAGGTTTGGTAAGCGTGAAAGCAAGACTCGTTTCTCAGTTATTATGGTAGCTGCTGTGCTTTGTAATTTTTCTAGAAGTAAGAAATACGTAAGATGTATAAATTCTGTTTTCATTAATACAGATGTCTCGAAGTGTCATCTATGGCAGGATAAAAGCCTGGGATGCGAACATTTTTTTTTTTTTTTTAGGCTAGAATGAATTAAGCAACGATGTCATTTGATTTTCTACATTCTGCCATCTAACTTTTGAGGCTGTGGGCCACTTTCATGAAATTTCTTCGTTCTCGGTCCTCATACCTGCTTGCTTTTTTCTTTAAAGCCCCACCACAGGTTACCTCTTGCGCGTGGCGATTGTTCTTTTTTACGTTCAACATCACTTTTGTTTTTTTTTAAGCATCGCAACAATCGTCTCTTGTGCGCGGTCACCTCTGCATTGTTAGACCTTAGAAACGTAACAGAATTGAGTACTGGAAGATTATCATATATATTTATGCTCTACCATGAAGTCAGCTCGTGTTTACTGTGGGCCACACGTTTATAAAATCCAAAACATAAAAAGTTCTGACTCTCCGTGACCAAGCTTACATATGCTGTTGTAAGTCAGAGGTAAGGGTATTTGTCCCAAGGAGCAAGTTGAAAGGAAGGGGAATACCTCCGTAAATGGAAGATCCTAAAAGATCAGAAAATTAAGTGTTGGGAAAGAATAATGCAGGTGGTTTGTCAACACTGGGGAAACGATGCTAACCCATGTATTTATATATTGTGAAAATTGCTCCTCTTCTTTTATAGTCTTAGATTCCTCTTTCTCTCGTAAGAAATAGGTACACAAATATGCAGCCTTTTTTCATCTGTTCTGG
>JAYMFT010419131.1:0-17749 GCA_038088735.1 Panulirus argus | reverse complement strand
TCCCTGCCCACCTTCCTTCCCCATTAAGTGAGTTCATCGCTGCTGAGTGCCACCGGACCCACAAGTCAGTGTATGAGATGAAGGAAAATTGTTACCGCCCCTTTGAGCTCTGTGCAGAGGGTATCCTGACAAACCTTGACCCTCGGTGGAGTGAGTTCGAGGGGGCTGCGTAACAATTACATAAGTTTCCTGCTGTTGATATCAGGCACCATGTTTGCAATGTATTTCTATGACTGTAAGGTGTGTATTATGAATATTGTTATATATTTAGGTAGATCTTGAGTACAGTGTTGTTAGTTGAGGTTTTCATAAGGCCTTTTGAATTATAAGTGTAGTATTTTACCTTCTTTTACATTAATTAACCTCAGTTTCCTTGATATATTAAAAGCAGTTATTGGATATTGTTCTGTTCAAAAAAGCGTATAGATTTCTTATGTAAAGGACCAAAAACTTCAGTAGCCATTTTCCCTTGCAGGTTACAATGTGGAGTTAAAGTGTTTTACCAAAATGATAATTTTTTTCATATCAAAATTTTAAAGATGATAGTGGGGAGGGTTTTGAAAGTCAGGAAAAACTGGGGTAAATTATGAATGATTTAACAACATAGCTCAACCACTGTAAAGGCTTTGGATACTGAGTGATTTTGCACTGTTAATGAAGTGTTCAGATTAACAGAATATTGGGAGTGGAGTGTATTAGGAGCATTACATTTAAAAAGTTATTTTGCCAACTAGTCAGCACCAGTAAGTCAATATGATTTTGCCTTTAAAGTCTAATTTTGACGTAATTTAGCTTCATCGGTGGTTTAGGTTAAGGTTGGCTAGGGTTGTGTAGCAAGACCCCTGGTTGGAGGTTAGGTAAGGTTTATTTCCTTGACTATTTTAACCAATCACGTTCCTTTGACTTCAAGATGGCCATGTGTATGAGTTCTTTTCATTCATCAGAGTTGATATAAGTATGGAGCATCATATCTGGAAAACTGTTTAGAGGAAAAGACAATAAATTGGCTGAGAAAATGTAAATACAGAAAATTTTATTGGTCACCCAAATATTTTGATCTGTTGATGTCATCAAGACAGCAAAATAACCATTACAGTTTACACACTTTGTCAGCCTCATTTGTATACATCCAAACCAACACATAAACACTCAATTACAAAATCTGAACTTGTCTTAAGACTATAAAAAATATTTCCCTTTAATGTAATATGCAGAAATATTCATAAGACCTTGAAACAACAACAAATGATGCTCTGCTACCCACGCACACATTTGGTATGGTACATGAGAACCTGGTTATTGCGCGTTGAGGAAATAAGGGCTGGTACTGTTCTCACAGAGAAAGGAAGGGGACCCAAAAGAAACTTTGTACCCCCTGATAAAATTCTTATCAGAGGCCCCGCCCTCGATATCTCCTTACATGGGTTTTTAATCCAAACCGACCCGAAAGCCTGATGCTAGTCTATTTCTTCTAATGATGGCCTATCCCAATGCAAGCCCCACACTTATCCTCGCTTCTCTAGTCCTTACCAAACTTTGAAATGGTGCTGCATAAGTGGCTCGCAACGACAAATAAAGTGATCTTTTAAGTGTTACTCCTGTTAACTTGATATGGATGAGTTATTCAGCCTTTGTATATTGGGCTCAGACTGATCATCTGTAACAAGAAATATGTCACTCTTTATCCTGTGGGGCGCCGCTGGCGTTTTACACGTACGGTGTTATGAGGTTCGGATTGTACTCGGACACTTTATCGGTAAAACAAAAAGAAATCACTCCCATTCGTTATTATCTCCAAACCAATTTTTCATATATTCATTGAACTTGTTATGTACATCTAACCTTACTCCCTACATCTTCCTATGAACTACTTCAATTTCTTCTTTAATGTATTTACAGTCATTAAGGCATTATGATCACTGTTCGTATATGCTATTGTTGAGTGCATATAATTCAACGTCTTCTTTTCGTTGTAAATGTATTCTTGTTTCGTCCAATTGAGTGTTTGCCGAAATTCTGTTCGCTCTCCTATTTGCTCGTTGGCATGTTTTCCTCGTAGTTTCGCAAGACGTCCGCTAGGAGAGTCATCAGCCACCTGCAACCGTAGGAAGTTATTCTTTTCGCCATTTTGTGTGTCTTTGCTTATAATAGTAACATTTTGTATATTGCCAGTATGTCACAATATCATACACTCGCACATGCAATTGTAGGAACAAAATAGTTGTTATTGGCCGTGATTCTCAACGACGGGGGTAATGTTCGATACTTACCGTTGATGTTTGGAGCTTGTCTCAAAAATCCTTGGCAAAATAAGAATTGCTTGTTAATACCTGTAGTGCAGAATACATGGTAAGCATTTCTGTATGTCAGTTGAACACCTAGGCGAATAGGGAATACCACAAGACTTAGTTGGCAGGGCCTCCTATTCACCGGTTCTCATGGTTTTTCCATTGTTATTTACCAAGTGACCGAGTATTATAGCACAATTCATATAAAGTGTATCTATATAGATATTTGATAATGTATTCGTTGTTGGACAAATGTTTACACAGATTTTGTTGAAAGTGGTAATAATGTAATCCTTACAGTCTAGAGTTTAAAGAGAAATGCAGAATTTTAGCTGTAGCATCACCTACCACGACAATTTTAAGTTCATTGTAAAGTGGGTATAACTTTGAAATAGGTGGAAGTTGTTTGCATTTTAAACAGTTTCATATGTACAGAATCATTGGGTACCACGTTGGTCAGAATTTATCATTTAGAACACTAAGAAAGGTTAAAAAGGCAAAATTTACACTCACTTAAGAGGAGGAGGGCTAGAGGGGATATGATTAAAGCTTTTAAAAATGTTTAAAGGCATTAATGAAGGTAACATGAATAAAGTTCTTGGAATGGTGCCATTGGATAAGACAAAAAATAAAGAATTTAGATTAGATGAAAAATAGATTCAGGTCGGATATGGGTAAATATTGGTTTGGGAATAGGGTAGTAGATTTATAGATTAAGTTGCCAGGTACAGTAGCTTTAAACAAAGGTTGGATGTGTTTATGGGTTCAGGCTGTTGGTTGTAAAGTGGACATACTCAGGACCTGCCTAGCATGGGCCAATAGGTCTTGCAGTGACCTTACTTCTTATGTTCGAAGAGGAGAGACCCTCCAACTGCATTCCATCGCTCTGTCAGTTGATATTCTTGCATACACTTTTCGTAGCATACTTTACTGACTTATTCCCCTATAATTGCTACATACATCTATAGCACCTTTTCTTTTAAATAAAGGAACAATATAGCTTTCACCCAATCCTCAGGCACAACCTTCTGTCTCCATGTTAGATTACATATAAGATGCATCCACTCTATCTCACTTTCTCGTCCAAACTTCAGCATTTCAGCCATAATCCCATCCACTTCAGGTGCCTTTTCTACCTTTAGTCTCATTATTACCCTTCTTGCCTCCCTCTTTGCTATAGACCCCTGCACTTGTATCCTCTTCTTTTGCTCCTCCATACTTATGCATGTACCAGTTGCTGCCTCCCCTCCCACATTCAGAAGTTCTTCAAAGTACTCTTTCCATCTTCCTTTCACTTCTTCCTTTTGATTCAGTAATTCCCCATTCTTACTTTTCACATCAACATTTCCACTCTTACATCCACCCCTTTTCTTTTTCACCTCCTTCCAGTAAAGTAGAAACTTTTCACTTTCTTTCAAAATCTTCATCTACTCTTTCTTTGCTTTCCACTTTCAGCTTCTTAAATTCTACGAATATATTTTGCATTCTTCTCTCCTCCTTTGCTGAACTTCCACTGGTACATTCCTATTGAGCAATCTACTGTATGCCTTTTTCTTCCCTTCCACAGCTTTTCTAATCACTTCTGTCCACCATGCATTCCCTTTTTATTCCTGTATCTCACTACCTTCCATCCAGTTACTGATTCTGCAACCTTTAATAGTATCTTTCTAAACATTTTAAATGCCTCATTCACATATGACTGCATTCCTACATTCACTGCACTTCCATCTAAGCTTTCAGTTACCTTCCTTTCATTCTTCTTCCTGTATTTTTCCTGATTCATCTTCTCGCATGCCAACACTTTTACCTCTCCATTCCATTCTTCCTTACACCATACCTCCATTTCTCCATAATCCTCATCCCCACAAGAACAGTGAAATGGTAAGAGTCTCCAAAGAATCCTCTCATGACTCTAGCATCCACCATAGCCTTTCTCAATCTTTCATCCACTACCACATTGTCAATCAAAGTCTTTTGCTCTTTTCTTCCATCATTCCTCATCTCTGCATTCTTAGATAACTCTTTACAGTGGCAACAACAATTCAGTTCAGTGCAGATTATGAGCCTGAAAAGTGCACGTCTACTATTGGATAAACTACTACATTTCATTTTGGATATCACATAATGTTTATTCAGATCCTTTCTTCAAATGTGGTCCTCATTGTTGATTTATTTGGTGTTGACATATATGTATTGATTCATCATTTTGGTTTCTAGGTAAGATTATCATAAGTACTGTTGATTTTGTACAAGTCTTATGTTGATTAATCCCACATTTTCAATGATAACCTCTACTACTTTTGGTTTATTTAATGTTTTTCAATAAAATATAATGCTTAGAAGTATGCTCCTCAACCTGCACTGAGTTCTTTAAAATTTACATCTGCATCACTGAACAAAATCAATTATTATTCAAAGCTAAAAGTGCTGTAGACCTAAACTTTTACCCTTTCCCCCTTTCTTCTCCACAGTTGTTTCACTCTTTCCCTTCTTGTAAACATTGATATATATATCCTATGCTTTGGCATTAGATCTGCTACTAAAGTATTGATGCTCATGTAAGCAATTGTAAAGAGTACGAAAATGCATTTCAGCTCTTTGTTCATTTGTTTTGGTCAGGAACATGGCATAATGACACCTGTAGGAATTTAGTCTCTATGTCCAATTTCAGCATGGTTTCCAGAGCCAATTTTAAGTAGAACCTTATACATTTTTTATTTCAATATGTTTTTCAAAGAAAAGCTTTTAGATTTCCTTTAGGATGGATGTGAAGTAACCTTAAAGTATACCAGAATAAAATGGTGTATTCCATCTGAATTGCCTAAATTGTGTTCAGATGTTTTAGAACAAAGTTTGAGGCAGTATGAAAAAGAAAAGGTTCAGAGCCAAAGAAAAGATGAGTTTACACTATTACTGTCGTCATCACTAAATATGACTGCTAGAGTAGAGGGTATTGCAACTGAACTTTTTTAAAAAAGGGGATGACTGTGTTGTTGGGTGGTTTGTTAAGATTTTCAGTGTATGTATAGATCATGGTAAGGTGCTTGAGGATTGGCGGTACACATCTATAGTGCCATTGTATAAGAGAAAGGGGGATAAAGGTGAGTGTTTAAATTACAAAGGTTTCAGTTTGTTGAGTGTACCTGGAAAGTTGTTTGGAATATGGTGGTGGCATGCACAGATCATTGCACAGGTCAGGAACATTGTGGTTTCAGGAGAGGCACAGGATGTGTGGATCAGGTGTTTGCTTTCAAGAATGTGTATGAGAAATACTTGGAGAAACGGAAGGATTTGTATGTGGCATTTATGGATTTGGAAAAAGCATTTGATAAGGTTGGGTATGCTTGTTCTGCATGCACTGTTTTGTGTGGTTTGCAGCTTGTTATATTTTCTTTAGAGAGGGTTCAGACCAGGCAGTTGAGGGATAGTTTAAAGTGGAGTGTAGGATGTTGAGGGATTTTTATTTTTTGTCCAAACATGGTGCCAGTTAGTGTTCTTACGGCATTTAGTTCTTGTGTTGCTTTTGTGTTGATATTGGTCTGGGAAGTTAATGTCATATGTGACAACTAGAATGGTTGGTGTTTTGCCGTGTGGAAGAAACTGTCCATCCAAGGTGACTAGAGAATTTGAACTGGATTTGTGTCTGTCTGGTGTTACAAGACTGATTGAAGGCTTTTTTGGAAATGTATACATTTCCCTTTGGGTGAGCCATTGTTTCATTTTTGTAATGTGTACATGTATGATGTTGCTGTGGTGTTAGGGTATTGTGATGTGATTGTCAGGTTGTCTGCATACAAAAGGACCTTCATGTTGAGGTTTGCCAGAGGTAATTGGAGGGTGTTTAGGAAGAGATTGAAGAGAGTAGGAGAAAGAACTGCCTATTGTGGAACTCCAATATAGACTCGGTGTTTTAGATGTGACTTTATTATGAGTGACTAGCATGACAGCTGGCTATGAAGCTGGCCAACCACTTTTTGTTATTGTTGCAGAGAATGCTATCAAGTATTTTTTATGTGAAGATGTGTTAGGGGACAGTGTCAAATGAACAAAACGTTCATCCAATCCACTCTAGACTATGCCTCACCTGCTTGGTTGTCCACCTTCTCTAAAGCATTCAGAACACTGGTGCTTAGCAACCATAAACTTTCATCACATACTCAATGACACTAAAATTCTCCCCATACATCCCCACTTTAACATGCTCAGCAATTGTTTCTTTGCAACAGCACTATGCTCCTCACATCCAAAGCACTCCATAGCTAACAGTTTTTGATCCCCTAGAGAAAATGAAAACCTTACCCCTGCCTCACATTTCAGCAACCTTTTCTCACAGATCCCTCCACCCCCAACAAAAACAACACTGAGAATATATATGCACACCAAAATGAGCAGACAAGCACTAAACAGCAGCTATCCCATCTCAGTCTTAGATTTCATCCCACCAGATATGCACCCATCTGAAACCACACTCCCCAAACATACACGAGTTACACTCTTTAGTCTGTGCTGGGGCATCACCCACCCTCACAACATTGCAAGACATCATTTCAGCATATCTCTAGACCCTTTATGCCCATAATACACCTCCCACAGTGAAAAAACTGTTCAAGTTGAGCTGGAATGGCTCAATAGCCCCACCCTCTCCTGACATCAACACACTCACATCATATTACACTTAATGACTTGTGGTCCCACCTGCTGAATGTAGCTGCCTCTCTGAGCACTGCAGTAGCTCTGTAAAAGATAGAAAGCACTCATGGGGCAGGAAGTAAGTAAAAATGGGTAAGACTTTAAGCATTTTTGCATACTGTTCTTTGTAAGAGGTTAATCTGCTATATGAGTGAATTTGATTGAATATCGTTTGAAGAACATTAGTTCCTACTACACTAGAAGTTAAGAGACTAATACCTTCTTGTGCTCAGTGAATTTTGAGTGTTTAAGCCAAAACCATGCAAGATGAAATATCAGATCATTCCAGAGTGAACTTGTATAAAACAAGAGAAAAGCATATGGTACAAAGGTTGATATGTATTTTTCTTATAATATTTACCCTTAACAGTAGCTTCAGTATCACATTTGGCTTATATACATAATAGCTGTAACTCATTTAGTATTTGAATTAAAGCTTCTTTTGTAGGGACATTAGAATTATATTTTAGGATGTTTGCATCACAGTGATCAAACTTGCTATGTAGATGCTATACTGTGGTTGCTCACCTTGGTGCTTGTTTTCTTGTTTCTGTTATACATCAGTTAAAGGCTATTCTCCTGTAGATTGTAGAGATGAGACATTTCCATTAGTACATGCACAATAAAGGCATTTCAGATTATTTTAGTGGTTTAATGGTTTCACAGATGGGAGGAGGTGAACCAAACTACAAGATCCCAGACTGGCGCATCTACAAAGTTGAAAATGTGCCAGAGTTAATGCAAGTGCAACGGGCCCTTGCTTCACATGGATTAAAAGATCCTTGGTTAAGGTATGCTAGCATAAAGTTTGAAAGTAAGTTTTCAAGGGAAAGATAATTCTGAATTTGTAGTTGGCAGAAAGGCCCAGTATTTTTATGTGAAATACAAAAGAGGTTCTTAAGTACCATTTTGGAATTAGAAGGATAGTTATTGTATTTACTACTGATGTAATATATGTGGCTTAGGGGTGGTGGGTCAGGAAACACGTACTGCCAACTCATACAGTTACCACATACTTCTCCAATATTATTTCATCTCAGCTTATCGGAAACCATCAAAATACCATGCGGGATAGTATATCATTTTTGCACTCCCCAGGCATAAAAGAAAATGTTTATAGATTTATGTAAGTAGTGTATAGAGCTGTAAGTGAGTAATGGAACACATATTATGGGAAATTATAACATGATTGCATAGTGAGATGTGTATTTACTGTATCTTGCCATTAAGGAGGATGCATGGTATGTATGGCAGTCTTGCAGGCTGAACGTGTATTCATTTGTTAATGTCATCATGCTCATAGGTAGTGTGTAATTGTATTGATTCTAATACAGGTTGAGTATCCCTAATCTGAAATGCCTGGGACCAGAATTGTTTGGGATTTTAGATTTTTTGGATTTTGGAATATTTGCATATATATAATGAGATATTTTGAGGATGGGATCCAAGTCTGAACTAAAAATCCTTTTATGTTTCATATACACTTTATACACATAGCTTGAAGGTAATTTATACAATATTTTCAATAATTTTGCTAGTTAAACAAAGTTTGTGTAACGCTGAACCATCAGAAAACTTGGATTTCACAACCTGAGCCGCCCATGTAGACAATCTTGGGTTCTTTTGCATCAATTTTTATTCCTGACTCTGAATTGGATGCTACTGATAAGCAATTATTTTCTTATACTTATTCACACACAAATGCTTAACACTAAAGGAATATGAAATACCATTTAGATTTTCTGATTAGAGGTGCTCAACCTGTATATATATTTTTTCATTCTTGATCCCCATTTCCCACGTTAGTGAGGTAGCGCCAGGAAACAGACAAAGAAAGACATCCACTCACGTACACGCACACACACACACATATATATTTTTTTATACAAATTCGCCTTTTCCCGCATTAGCAAAGTAGCGTTAAGAACAGAGGACTGAGCCTTAGAGGGAAAATCCTCAATTGACCCCTTCTCTGTTCCTTTTTTGGAAAAGTAGAAACTGGAGGAGAGGATGGAGTGATAAGGGATATGAAAGCAAAACTAGGGAAATAGGATGCAGAGATTGAGCATGGCAGTGGGGTATGATGACTAGTGGCAAACCTGTTTTTAGATGATACTGACTTGTTTGCTGAGAGTGAAAAGGAGTTGTAGAAGGTTTAAGTGTGTTGTATGATGTGTGTAAGAGTAGGCAATTGAAGTTAAATGCAAGTAAAAGTAAAGTAATGGTGTTTGAAAGGAAATGGAGTGAAAGTATAGATTTTGCTAAACCATGTAAAGAGAAAGAAGGTGTACTGAACTGTGTTTTGGATAAGGGGGGGAAAAACTGCTGTTGGTGGGAGAATTCAAGTATCCAGGAGCTATCTTAGGTAAGTTTGGTGATATGGAAGGAAAGATAAGGGAGAGAGCAGTTCAGGGTAGAAGGGTCATTGGATCCCTTACTAGAATAATGAAGGGTAGAGGTGTAAGTATGGAAGTGAAGAGAGGATTAAGGGAAAGCATAGTCCTCCCAGTCCTGCTGTATGCAGCTGAAACATTGATGTGCAATGAATCACATTTGTTAAGAATCCAGGCTGTAGAAATGAGCTATTTGAGAAGAGCATGTGGTGTGACTAGATGGAATGAAGAAAGAAATAAAGGGGTGTATGAAAGATGTGGTATGGCAGGGAATGCAAAGGGAATGAAATGTGGAGTGGTAGAGTGGGTGAAATGTAATACTTCAAGGTGATTTGGGCATGTGGAAAGGTTGCAAGATGGGGAGTTCATAAGAAGAGTGTATGATAAGAACAATTAAAGGGGTCTGTGTGAAAGGAAGACCACCTGTGACATGAGGAAATAGACTGGAAGAATGCATGGAATGGTGTATGAGAGGGAGGCATAAAAGAACAGGGTTAAGTGGAGACTCTTTTGCCTTGGCCACCCTATTGATGGGAGTTCCCTTTGGGGACAGGCATCAGAGATGAAGATAGATAGATAGCAAAATGTGATGCCATCTCAGATTTTGGTATTTTTCTGAGTTCATTTTCAAACATCTAATGTGTTTTAATTTTAGGATAAAGCAAATCTTAATAATATCGAAGGGGAAAGAGTGTATTCTGGTGGTGATTTCTCTATCAACTGTAAACCAATACACAAAAAACTGGTGTGTAACAGTGACAGAAAAAATAGATAACATTTGTATATAGGCTGTAGGTTATCTGAGTCATTTCATGAACAGGTTAAATCATGATACAAAATGGATCATTGATGCATGGATGTCCTCAGTGTAAAAGAACAGTGTTACACAAACTTTGTTTCATGCGCAAAATTATTAAAAATGTAGTATAAATTACCTTCGGGTTATGTGTATAAGGTGTATATGAAACATAAATGGATTTTGCATTTTGACTTGGGTCCCATCCCCAAAATATCTCATTACGTATCTATTATCCATCATGACAAATTCTCATTATGTATCTGTTATCCATCATGACAAATGTGGAAAACAGGATAGTACAGAAAAAAGTGGGTTAGAGCTGAGACATACCTCAACGTTTTGACCGTTCAAAGGTCTTCCTCAGGAGATACTGATTCTAGCATTTGGCAGGACTGTGTTCCCCAGCAAGTGATGCTCACTTGGTTGGACACCTTGGTGTGTCTCTCTCTGAAAGGATTGCTTGTCCTGCTGCCTCCACTCGTTTACAGCGATCTCTGCTGCCTAATGTGACCAGCAGATGAACCTAGACCTTGTGTTAATGTTGTCTTTGGTAGCGATGTAAGTGGCTTACATTGCTACCAAAGACAATGTTAATACAAGGTCTGGGTTCATCTGCTGGTCACAATCCAATCAGAGAGCGACACGCCAAGGTGTCTGAGTGACCATCACCTGCTGGCAAACACAGTCCTTCGAAGTGCTGGAATCAGTATTATCCTGAAGAAGACCATTGAACGGCCAAAATGTTGAAGTATGTCTCAGCTCTAACCCGTTTGTTTCCATACCATCCCGTTATCTCATTATGCATATGCAAATATTCCAAAATCCAGAAAATTTTCCAAAATTCGAAACACTTTTGGTCCCAGGCATTTCGGAAAAGGGATACTCGACCTGTAGTATCAAAATGTTCTCCAAAGCTATAAGAAGAGAACTGTACACCTGATAACTTGTTATTCTTCTCAAGGGAAGAAAAAAGATTAAATGAATTGACCACTTGTAATCAAGCTCTTTTGAAGCCATTTGGGATGTGTGAATAGAATGTATCAAATTCATAGAAGTACATAGTGACAAAAAGAAGAAAGAAATGCAATTCATTATCATTGTGGTGATAAACAATATGTAGCAGCTACACAAAAAGTGCAGCGTATGTTATCTTTGAAATGTAGATCTAAAGAGTGTTCTCCTTCTATCTGGAATTTTAAGCATATCCAATATGCCAGAGGCAAAGTAGTATACCATTTCACAATATAACATGATTGCTCAGTGGATAGTGCCTCATGAAAAAAAAAACTTTCGTGCACACTGCCATCCAAAAACCTCAATATGAAAAAAGTTAAAAAGGCTTACAAGTGGTTTATAAAAAAATTAATCCATTCCTATATAGGGGAACATTTATGTCACTGTTCAGTGCACCTTCCTTTTCTTAATCCCTGCTTTGGAGCAAAAATTTCCTCAACAAGGCAGTACTTCTTTTCCACCGTTAATGATGATACATCACCAAAGGAGACTTTCCACACATCGCATATCCTCAAGCAAGTGGAATCCAGAAATGGGAATACTTCAATAAATGGTTGTAAAACATTCCGAGGGTGTACCACATAAAAGTAGTAGTTTGAGAAGTGGGTTAGTTTACAATACAGAATGATACAAGAAATTAGTAGACTTGCATTATATGACTAATTTGCTGACTTTTATGGTTGAAAGTTTATAATTTTGTCATATCTCTTGGCACTGGTGGTGTATATATGCAATGTGTTTTATCGTAGCTGACTGTTTGGACTGTATGGACAAACCAAGGGGTCAGACTGTACTTGTGTGTGATAGTATTATGAGTGGATGATAGCAAATTATGAATTATAGTCATTAAAGACAGTTTATAAATCTGAGGTGTCCATGCAAGACTGGATTTTCTATAGTAGTGTACAAGAGGAATGACTATGGGAGCATAAATTTCATAGTTCTGGGCAATAGTTTGTGCCATAAGTGGGGTGATTAAAGGACTGAAATGTAACTCTGCAGTAATGTGAGATATGGTTGCCTGTAGAAATAATTTTTACCTTAAAGTCTTTCCATTAGTTTCAGAAGTGCATGACTGTTGGAGACTTGCTCTTGATGACAGTCATATGCAAAGTAACTGTGTAAGACTGTAGCTGGTACTAAATCATGATATAAAAGACTTAAGGTAAGGGTCATGGTACTGTTCTGTCAGTCGCTTTGTACCTTTATTACACAACTTATGCAGTTGACTTTGTGTAGTGTTTGCAGTGTTGATTTTTGTGTCTAGAGTGTTAATTAGTTTTGGGGAGAGAATCCACAGTTTTATGCAAATTCACCAAAATATGAAAATCAAAATGTGGACAATTTATGATAAATTTTTGTGCAGGGATCTTCATGAAGGGTTTATGAAGATAAGTTTTGATTTAATCATCATGTAAACTGATAAAATGCAAGTAATTCTTGCATAATGACATGATTAAGTTTAAGGCATTAGAGAGAACTGTTACAATAATATTTGGTGAATATTGAAATGATGTTATGTAAAAAGATTATTGTGACTGTCGCAACTTGTGCCAGACAGATACATATTTATACTTATGCCTTTAAAGTATTACAGTATTGTATTTCAGTCTTCACCTCAGACAGTGTTCATCGTAGAGTATTACCTGAAGCAGATTTCATTTGTAACTTCCTTTGTCTCCTCCATAATCAAATACTTCATCTGAAGCAAATATGATTTGTAACCTTTTTGACTTCTTAATTTGAGGTAAGAATTGTAACTTCTTTTGTCTACCCCTTAGTCATTTAATACACTTAAAATGATTAGATGTGAATATGGTAAATAGCACCATCTTGTCACACACAATATTAAGCATAAAAAACACACACACACTATGCTTGAAGATTGATCTACGTTTTTTCATCTCCCATGTCAACCTAATCGTGTTTTAGGCTAAGATGTATTTGATGAGTATTTGTCCAGTATTTGGAGGTTCCTGATGTATTGTTTAACAATGCAGATGTTTAAGCATAGAAAAAAAGTTATTGCAATATATCTGTTAGATCACTATAAACAATACGATTACAGTACATATGGAGCAATGATTTGTAGGTTATAGAGTTTATGCCATTGGACTTTATAATACAATTTTGTGGATGTAACTTGGATCAAAATATAATGGCGCTGTGAGAATTATGTTATACCTCTATGAATTACATGTGCTGCTGAGTGTCAGAAATTTTTTTTATGAGGGGAAAAAGTTACAATGAATTATTAGTAGACTCGATAAGGACAGGAGTTACATTGAACACTAACAGTTGAGTGTTCAAGAACTCTAGATGCCAGTGCACTTTGGTACCATCAAAGCCTGGAAAGAAAGATGGCAATAAGCTTCGTGTGTTCAAAAGAAAAATTTCTTTTCATGTTTGTAGGTCACATCAAAAATAAGGGGATAATTTAATTAATTAAGCCAAGCTTAAGGAATATTCTTAGATTGAAATCATGAACATATCAATAATAAAGTTTAATTATGCTGTATAAAGCACTTATTATTTACTGATGCATGATTGGAATTTTCTTCCGTAAACTAATGTTATGCAAGAATTTTCCAGTAATGCTTAGCATCCTTTATCCTACAGGTGCCATGTAAATACCCAGTGTATAAATAAAAGTCTTACCTTTTGTCTACCATTGCAGGCAAGCCATCCTTTCTTTGCTGTCTTCATGGTAACTACTGGCAAATTGACATAAAAATTTGGTCATTCCATTACTTTTGCTTTCTTGATTCCACTTTTCTTATTTGAAAGGCAAACCAATATTTTCAGGGGTTGAAAAAGAGGGGAAATGAGAGTTGAGGTGAGTGAGTATCAGTAAACTTTAGGGAAAATGAAATGTTTTTGAAGGAAATGGATAATGTGTGAAAGACAAGAACAAATGGGAACATTGGTGAAGGGAGTTAACAGGGAAAGTGATGAAATTAGTAGGAGATGGAGTGAGTATTTCGAAGGACTGTTAAATGTGTTTGATGACAGAGTGGCGAATGTAGTATGTTTGGGTTGGGTGGTATGCAAAGTGAGAGTCGTGGAGGGTGGTTTGGTGAAGAGAGAAGTGGTGAAAGCCATGCATAAGATGAAATGTGGCAAGATGGCTGGAGTGGATCATTTTGCAGTTGAACTTATTAAAAAAGGGAGTGACTGTGCTGTTTATTAGTTGGTAAGGATTTTCAGTGTTTTTGTAGATTATGGTGAAGTGCCTGGGGATTGGCAGAACGCATATATAGTGCCATTGCGTAAAGGCAAGGGGGATAAAAGTGAGTGTTCAAACTGAGATGTAAAGTTTCTTGAATATACCTGGAAAGTTGTATGGGAGGGTACTGATTGAGAGGGTAAAGGCATGTATAGGGCATCAAACTAAGGAGGAACAGTGTAGATTCAGAAGTGGTAGAGGATGTGTGACTCAGGTGTTTGCTTTAAAAAAAATGTGTGCGAGAAATACTTAGAGAACAGATGGATTTATTGTGGCATTTATTGATCTGGAGAAGGCATATGATAGAGGTGGTAGAGTTGCATTGTGGGGTAGAAAAGCTGCCTGAAGCAGTGAGAGTAGTTTATATCAAGGGTGTAAGGCATTTGTATGAGTTGGAAGTGAGGAGAGCAAATGGTTTGAAGTGAAGCTTGGTCTGCAGAAAGGGTGGATAATATCACCATGGTTGTTTGATTCGTTTGTGGATGGGGTGGCAAGGGAGTTAAGTACAAGAATCTTGTAGAAAGAGGCGAGTGTGCAGTTTGTGGGGGATGAGAAGGCCTGTGAAGTGTGTCGGTCGTTTGTTGATGATACAGCACTGGTGGCAGAATCACACGAGAAATTGCAGAAATTGTTGAATATGTTTGGAAGAGTGTGTGAAAGGAGAAAGATGAGAGTGAATGTGAATAAAAGCAAGGTTATTAGGTTTAGCAGGGGAGAGGGACAGGTTGGATGGGGTATGTGTTTGAATGGAGAAAAACTGGAGGAAGCGAAATGTCTTAGATACCTGGGAGTGGAAATGGCAGTGAATGGAACCATGGACGTGGAACTAAGTCATTGGGTGGGAGAGTGGGCAAAATCTTTCTGGGATGATGACCAGATATTAGTAAGATAGGAAAGAATAGCACCAGTGGATCTCAGCTTACAGAAGCCATACTGGTGACCAGAGAGAAGACTGTGAGATTCAAGGTGTCTAAGGATATGGAAGCTGAGGGGGGATTCAAAGACTATGGGAATAGTAGATGCCAAAGCAATAGGACAATAGTTAGTGGGGTCAGAACAGTCAGCCTTCTTAGGGATGGGATATATCAATGCATGCTTCCAAGATGAAGGAAAAGTTTGGCGTTTAAACAAAAACGGAACAGACGAGCATGTACAGGTGCAAGTTGAGAGGCACACTCTTTCAGTATACGGGGATGGATACCATCAGGACCATAATCCTTGCTTGTGTCCAGAGAGAGGAGTGCTTTTCAGACAGTCCAAAAAGAGATTACAGGAGAGGCATAGGATTAATAAGAGGAGCATCAGGGGGTGAAGGTATGTTATAGTAATCAATGGTGGAGTTAGAGGAATTAGCAGAGCAATAGGCAAAACAGAGGAAAAGTGCAGTAGTTGGGAGACGGATCTTGAGCCACGTGACATCAAAATTTGGGGACTTGATGTCCTTGGGGCATAATCAGGTGTGTTAATGTTATAAAATGCTCAAACACCGCCTTTCAATCAGAATCATGAGTGGAGATTATAGTTGGTTACGAAAAAGAGGTTAGTGAGAACATCATTAGACAACTGTGTCTCAGAGAGAAGTAAGATATTAGGATAGGTACTAGACAGATGGTGTTCAACTGAGGAGAGGTTACTAGAGAGACCATGAATGTTGGTATAGTGAACAGGAAAAGAGGGAGGTCTAACAGAGAGAAAAAGGTCGTGGGAGGGGCCAGTTTGCTACTACTGTCTGAATCCTCCCTCTCCTTTCATTGGCAGTAAAGTCATTGGTAAACCTAGAGATCCTTAGCACCCAGTGATGCCACAGATTTATTGCACTCATATCATGAATTAAAAAAATTTGAGTAGACAGGAGTTAGCAAGAGTACTTATAAGAAGAAAATAAGTGAGATTTGAGTATGTGTATGGTGCTTGTAAGGAGAATATGGCAAAACTAGCCCAGTAGTCCTATTTTGAAGAGACAAAGTTAGACCAGCAGTCCTAACCTGGAGAGTGTGAGATGGTTGTGGATTGCTCTAAGGGTAGGGGAAAGGGTATTCCTTGGGTATTGGGAGGAGCCAGTACACTACCCCCTGAGTCCTCCTCTCACTGGTAGCAGAGTTACACAAGAAAGCATAATCAGAGAAGTATACCATAAATGTGCAGGGGTCATGGAAGGGGCCATTACTGTACTACATGAGCCCTCTCACTTGCTGGTAGCAGAATCACTAACAATATTCAATGAATATTAGAAACTCAAAAACTTCATGGATCAGATTACATCTCCATCGTCTTCCACACGCAAAAGTGCTTAGATTAGAAGTTCTAAAGGAAAATATTCGTTAGTTTGATAAAAATATGCTATCACCTTCATAATACATAACTTCAGTGCAGTACATGGAATTATGAAGATCATATCACCGTATCGCAAGGGTGTGGAAAAAATAAAATAGTTACCCTTAATTATTCATAGAAAATGGCTTTATATTTAATTACAGAAAATGTTATTGTTATAGGGGTAACTAAAGAATTTTGAAGTCCGATTTTATAGAAAATAAGAAAACTGTACATACCTACCTATCAAAAGGTGGCCATGGCAAAAGAGCCTCCATCTGAACACACCAGAATTCACTCC
Organism: Panulirus argus; assembly: GCA_038088735.1. Lineage (NCBI taxonomy): Eukaryota > Metazoa > Arthropoda > Malacostraca > Decapoda > Palinuridae > Panulirus > Panulirus argus. The sequence goes on along the minus strand of JAYMFT010419131.1, from coordinate 726 downwards.
CCTTTACAATTAATTTCCTGTGCAATACCACATCTCATACACCCTTCCATTTCTTGCTTCACCCCATGTAGCCACACCACAAGCTCTTCTCAAATAGCTTATTTCCACAGCCTGAATTCTTCAAATTTGTGACTGTGCTCTCTCCTTCCACATCACCATAAAACAAAGTAGTAAAAGGAGCTGCTATGATGTTATTGATTCATCATAGAAAATGGTTTCTTTGTTCAGTAATCATAGAAAACGTGTTTGCTGAAGGGATAACTATGGTATTTTTTTAATTTGTCATAGAAAATGGGAAATATTTAGAAATCAAAGAAAACAATGATTTGAGGTATACTATGGTATTTTTAATTTGTCATAGAAAATGGGAAATATTTAGAAATCAAAGAAAACAATGATTTGAGGTATAACTAGAGTATTAATGTGATTAGGTCATAATGTGATTAGGTCACAGATGTTTATATAAACAAGGAATCTATATTATTATTTATTTGGCTATAGAAAATCATACAAAATATAAGAAACGAGATTAACTGCACAGCAGTCAGATAAAATATAACCGAATTACACAATAAACTGTAAAACAGAAATTGAAGGTAGACCAAAAAATATATTTCCATAAGCAAACACTTGTAAAAATTTATAAAGTAAAATATAAACAATGTTCAGGTGAATATATATATATATATATATATATATATATATATATATATATTATACTTGATT
>JAYMFT010419130.1:0-32802 GCA_038088735.1 Panulirus argus | reverse complement strand
GAGAGAGAGAGAGGGAGAGAGAGAGAGAGAAAGAGAGAGAGAGAGAGAGAGAGAGAGGGAGAGAGAGAAGAGGAGAGAGAAAGATAAAGATTATTCTTTGTTACCAGTCCCTCACCTCACTCTGATATCTGTGGGAACTTGAAAAGGGTATGTTTTCTTTTGGGAGGGAGCTCTTGCTGGTGCTTGGAGAATTATGAGGAAGAGGAGGAGGAGGAGGAGGAAGAGGAGGAGGAGGAGGAGGAGGAGGAGGAGGAGGAGGCTTTTGTCGATGATATGAGGGTCTTTTGTTCGCAGCAGGGTGGGAATGAATGGTGCCTCTCTTAATACTCAAGGGTAATAGATGATGTTGATATCGGTAAGGGAGAACAAATAATGAAATAATCACTGCGGTTAGATCCTAACTCAGGAACGCAATTATAAACACATTAGAGGTGACTGGTACATAACAAGTCGTGATAATTAAAGAAATGAATACTCCTCTACCTGATCAATAAAGAAAGGAATACTCCTCTACCTAGAATAGCTATCATGTCATCCTGAACAAGCTGGTATATACTGGGAATTATAGTCTGATAATTACTGTAAAAATCGTTTATAAAATGAGAAATGTGTTAGTCACAATGACACATTTTGTAGGTTATTGTCTTTGAATTATCAGTATGCTTTCTAAATTTTACACACTGTTCTGTGAGTTTCTAATATCTTCCACTACCACAAACAGCCTAGAAAAAGGACCCAATGGTCTATTGCTGTTTGAATTCCACTATATACCTTTGTATTCACAAGATACAACGCGGGAAGGTGGAGGGTTCATTCGAAAAATGTTGCGAGATTAAAACCCATTCAAATACAGATGTGACCCCCAGTGGATTATTGACCCGCTGGTGTCAGTCTCATACAGATGACCCTGGCTGACCCAAAATAACCCAGGATGACCCGTAGTAACCAGGATGACCTCTCATCTCTCGGGTTCATCAAGACGACCTCTGGTTGAATTAAGTTGACCTTAAAAAAATCCTACTTTAATTCAAGTTTGGGGTTGACTTCGACTCAAAGTTATCTAGAATTACTTAAGATTATCTCAGGTTTATTTCGACTAGTGAAAGTCACCTTGTGTTGAATCATAACGGCCCAAAGTGATCCTTGATGACCCCGAGCTGTGACCTCAGACGACACGTGATGTTCTAGAGTGAACCACCGTGGCTGGGTCTGAATTCCCGTGACTCAGTGATTGACTTAAAGCGACTCATCGTGAGCTACACTGAGTCAGAGTCATGAGAGATGAGCCTGTGAACCATAATATGACTACTCTTTTTTTTTTTCCTTTTTACGTGGAATGACCTGGGATGAAGCGAGGGTCAAATCTGATTTAGTATAGTCGACACTTAATGACCCAGACTGACCAGAGAATGGCCAAGAGCCAATTTCATTAACCTAGTTTGACCCACTGCAGATCACGTTTATACGTTTGCATCCAGTATGGTTTAGAGTGCTGTGGTCTGACGTATAGTGGCCCATTCTTGCTCCTTAAAACCTTAACTTTTTGATCAATATTGTAAGCCAGGATGACCTATTGTGACTCAATCTGAAATATTCTAACTTATTTTTTACCTACTGTAACCCCTGATGACTCAGTATGACCCATTGTGAACCATACTCATTCATTTTGACCCAGCGTGACCCTGAATGACCCAGTGTATGACCCATTATAAATCACCCTTACTCACTTTGACCTACTATAACCTAGCATGACCTCCCCTTTTCTCCCAGTATAACCCAAGGTGATCTGGCCTGACCCCTTTCGGCACCACTTTCAATCATATTGACCTAGCATGACCTAGAATGACCCACCTTCGGGGCAGGAGACCCAGCTGCTCCACTTCCCCCAGTGGTCTCCTCCGCCGTTCATGGTGTAGGTGGACCAGTCGCACTGCATATCCAGGTCGTTGGCGGCCGTGTCGTCGAAGATGCCCTGGTCCTCCTCGCTCTTCATCCTCAAGCCAGTCAAGACGCCCTGGGGACACTCTCTCTTGCCTGCCAAGGTCAGGGGAACGACTCACATTACACACACACACACACACACACACACACACACACAAATGCAGTACCTCAACATGTGGTCCTAACATGGGATTCTTCTGAAACAGTGAGTGTGCAGCAACGTATCGTTCACATGAGATGACTGAACCTTGGAGGAAACAATAAAATATCCTTTTGGAGGGGAGAATTTCCATACTTTCCCCTCCCTCCTGCCCCTCTTAGTCGCCTTCTACGACATACAGGATCTATCTATCTATCTATCTATCTATCTATCTATCTATATATATATATATATATATATATATATATATATATATATATATATACATATATATATATATACGGATATACAATTTTACCAGACATATAACCACTTAAAACTACTCTCCCCAGACATGTACGAGTCATTCATTCTCTACTTTATTTTGGACACGGCATTACAAACAGAGATTTAACATATCACGAGTCATCCATATTGAAGACACTGAACACTTACACCTCAAGAGTCTTGCTCTCACCCCACAGAGACACACACAATATCACCGAATTTCTTGACTTGTGATCTTGCCCTGTGGTCGTGGCCAGCTGCCTGAGAGGCCTTGACTATCATAATCAAGGAACCGAATCCATAACGTTTGAAATAATATACAGTCAACCTAAAGGAAATATGGGACAAAAAGAGAATATGAAGGATTGTCAATTTGCTCAAACGGTTGAATTAGTGGCGAGTCTCATGGAAATCAGGGGTGGGCCACACGGAGCTAAGTCATAATTAAGACTTGGGGAAACAAGTCATCATCGCCCTCAAGGATATATACACATCATCGCCCTCATGAGATCAAAGTAGGAGGACGAAAACTTCGAACATTCCTCAGAAAAACCGGGTAATTCATTTCTTCAAAATTCCCCCACCTCCCTGGGAAGCAACTTAGGATCCCTCTTTTTAACGCATCAAGGGATGTGAACCACAGTACATTATTGAACTGAGCACCTACCCATCCAGTCCCCCCACGGGTCGACGGTGGAGGTAATGCCGAACTCCTTGGCGTGCTTCTTGGGCGGGGCTCCGCCCTGCCCGACGTCCTTGAGGCTGCGACAGTAGAGTTCGATGCCGTTCACGGCCGTGTCGTCGAAGGCGTCCTCAGTCTCCACCTGACGAAGTCGTGCGCGATGAGTCTGAATTTTTCTCTTACTTCTGAGGATCAACGTTGGTTAATCGCCCTAACGATTAATCCGATCAGATCCAAAAGAGTATAAGACGATAAGCAGATGTCTAAACCCGAGGAAAGATACGTCTTAGATTCAACCATATGGCGGTATGGGACACTCAAAGAGATAATTCTGAGCCCACGGAAAGATATTGACCGTTTGGGATTCGACAGAACACGTCTTGTGAATCATCTATCACGTAAAAGGAAACAAGTTTGCATGAGATACCGTCATACGACCCTCTAGAAGTAATGAAATGACTGATGTAATATACACATGTACATTTGGTTGGCAGTCAAGGAGACCAAAAGAATCCCTTTATTTTTTGTAATTCTATCATCTATGGCCTTGTGCAATGTGACTGTCTGCGGTGATGGTGAAGAGAGAGGCATTCACCTTGAGCTGGAAGGCGTAGGTGAAGGTGTTGGGGGGGCAGAAGACCTGGGGTCCCCACTCGCCCCAGTTCATGGCCCAGTCCAGCGCCAGGATAATGTGTTCGTCATTTTTGCTGCTGCTCACCGCACCTGTGGGGAAGAGGAATGGTGAGTGAGTGGCCATACGATTAAATGGCCAGGTGAATGAGTGAATGACTAGGTTAGATAGTGGACAAGTCAGTGAATGGCTAGGTAAGCGAGTGGCCAGGCGAGTAACCGGCCAGATGAGTTAGTAGCTGGGTGAGTGAGCGACTGAAATGAATATTAAGGTGCATGAGTGGCTAGGTGAGTTGGCGGCCAGGTGAGTAAGCCAGACGAGGGTAAAACACTGTGTCGCGACAACAAAGGCCGTTCATCTTGCTGAAAAAAAAGAAATAACACTGACATTCTCGACCCCTTCCTCCGCCCTTCTCTTGCTCTTACGCCGACATAAAAAAAGCTTTTCCTCCACCGGCTAAAGCTTTGCCTCGCCTATCAAAGCCTTTTCTCCCTCTTTGCTGCTGGTGAGAACCTGTGTGTCTACACGCTCGTAACTGAACAGAGGAGACGAGGGATGTGTCGAGACCCACCAGCAAGAGAGTGCTGTTGTGTCGAAGTGACCTGACCTGTCCAGGGATTCCAGGGGACCTTCCTGTCCTGGTGACCTACCCAGAGATGTCAGGGCTGCCTTGGTGACCTACCCAGAAGAAAGAGAAACACAGGGACCAGCAATCCAGCGCGCGCCATCGTCCACGAAGGTCAAATGCGATAAGGAGTTACATTTTTAAGACTTTTATAGCAGTAGGCGGTGGAGGGTGGGAGGGTGGGGGTTGCTGGGTTGTGGGGGCGGTGGGGGGGAGGGTGTGGGGGAGGCAGATAACGGGGCAAATGTTGACGTGGGTTCCCAGTGGTGGGAAGATGCTAGGGTTAAGGCGAGGCGAAGTGGGAGAGTTAGGTAAGTAAGTTCAACGTGTTGAGGTTTATGCAGATTTGATCAAAGACTTTTTGTACGTCATTTGTCACTCTAGTCATCACATCACCAGACCGCCAATCTTAAAACATCGCTAGCAGAGGATTACGACTAATCTTTATTCACTGTACATACGACGGCGCGTATACCCGTATATGTTTGCGTTTGTACTTATGGATGAACAATTGTTCATTGATCACCTTCTTCGGTTACGTCCTGTTCAGACGGGCAGATGAACAGCCGATCTTGGTGGTGTGTTTATGCGTGAGAATTACCTTAAGTGTTTGGACTCTGTTGTTGGAATAAAGTAACATCAGGAGACAAGTTCAGAATTTATCCAGGGAGAAAGAAGATACGACCTTTGAGCACGATGGTCAAAGCCCTTGAGGAAGAGAGGTCAAAGGGTCATATTGCCGTGCTCAAAGGGTTGCATTTGCAACAAGAAGAAACTAAACCTCAGCAACGAGGGGACAAGAAGGTCGACATGCACGATCGGAAGCACAAAGAGCCCCTTTTCCGTAAGGTGTCGTCTGTGTAGCACTATCATGCTGCAAAAAAAAAAAAAAGTGAAAATCCAATTGGGTCGAATAACTTAACAGTACATAACTGAAAGCTAGACCTACTGAAGGCAAGCTACTAGTTTTTTTTACTAAGTATTTTTCCATCCCCCCGTCAGGAATCCCTGCCAACGACCAGATTCCGAAGGACGCATCTGCCTATTCCTTTCTGGAGATTGGAAGACGTGAGCGCATCGACAGGATGAAGGACTCGAGTCTTGGGACGCCTTCAGGAAGCCTCTGAACCCACCACCAGCAGGTCCTCCTGAAGTCCGTTGTCCTTCCCCACGAGACTCTCTTATATTGCCCGTGGGAATTCACCCCGACACTTTATTATATATCTCGTCACGTTTCTTTATCATGGTTTATCGACACGAGAGGAACGTCGTTGTAGGAAAGAAGATTGTGAAGATGTGACTCTCTTTCGCTCTCATTTTTGAAGGAGAGGTCCACTGACTAGTGGAGTAAGTCTTATTTCTATAATTATGCTTTGACGTACTGGTCAATGATTTGTATATTCTAGTGGTGTTTTCTTTCTTTTGCTCACTGAAGGCACCATAGACTCATTTATCCTTTTCGTGGTATACCTTTTCCCATGTCCATGACTTAAAATAACAGCGCGGAAAAGGTATATAATGTAACGTGGGTTGAAATACGCGGGAAGTAAAATGGAATCGAAACGGACCCAAATAAAGCGTAGTCTGTTGACGTAGCCTCTTGACGCAATTAAGGCTACGTCAACTAATCAAACAAAAAAAAAAAATAAAATAAAATGTTGGAAATAAATCTAAAGACTTTAAAATTTGCTTAAGAGAAAGCATATTTGTATTCTTCTATTCTCAGCCCAACATTACCTTGAAATAAACAAGAGAGGGAGAAGCTCACCAGAATCTATTTTGGTTTGTCTCGTGAGACACTCGAAGCTGTTTGGGTTCACAGATCCTTTTTATACAGAGTTGGAACATTAGACTAATACACTCAAAGAGTTCTTCAGTTGTTTGTAATCTTGCCAGTCAGGCACTTATTGTGTTCGTGAATGTGGAGAGTTCCAGCTGACGAGAGGAAGATGTGGGACACTGACGGATGATTCACAGGAGCCTTTATATTCTTTCATATTTAAGGGTATCTATCCGTAACCTGTTTCCTAAATGCGTCAAGAGCCATTTCCATGCGATTTGCCATCAAAGTGTGATAAATGTCGTTATCATCTAAATTCCTCTTCCTTTTTGAGTTTAAAATTTTAAGACTGATTTGTTGTAGCTCCAGTGAAAAGAATTCTGAACTAGTCATAACTATCGGTGGATATAATCGAACAACACCTCTTGATTTTCTTTTCCAGTATTTCTAGAAGCTTGCAAACCATCGGCACAATCTCCTTATCATTCGTTGCATCAGCATTTGAGAACGTATGAATACTACCTTCTTTTACTCTCCAAATTCTTCAGTGCTCTTTCAGAGCACTATCCAGCAGGATAGCTTGGCAGATCAAGGCTCATACGCCTGCGACTCAAAACATTCTTCTCGCTTCTCAAGCTTAAAAAAATAAAGGGATATTTTTTTTTTCCTTTCTGTTGATACACACAAGAACACTTTTCATCTTGATAACCACCTGACCTCTAAGTGCAGGATAAGTTCCACATATTGGCCAATCAGCGGGACTTTAATGGTCTGCTTTTAATGTCCTTCACCATTTACACAACTTCGTCAAGCACAGTTTTCAAGACTTGTCTCACTTCTTGGTCAACCAACGCTTTCACGATGCACAAAAATTTGTAAATACTTTCCCTGTCTGTTTTTCCCAATTTCTCAACTCCCTCTATATTCCAATTAGGGCCCGGCCTTGATGTGGACTTTTGTCCGTGACTGGAGCCTTCAACATAAAAAAGAAAAAAAAACAAATTCAGTTTATCCTGAGATAAGAAAAGTGATAATGAGGAGGACTATGATGACAGGAAAAATGTGGGGCAAGAATGATACACACAGATATAGACAGAACTTACTAAAACCTCAATGAACTCCCTCTAACAATCCAAAGTTATTTTATCTCTGACTTTGTCTGAAAAACCAAGTGTAAACCATTCCCGTGCTTTCTCACTATCATGTTCCCCTTCGTTCGCTAATCAGTTTCCCGCACGTAAGCTTAACAAGGAGTCTCACCGCTCAGAGATTATCTGTGCTGCCACCGTCGCTCAGCGTGGGAACCTTGGGGGATAAGTGGCTAGAGAATACAAGGTGGAGTCTCTTGAATGGAAGGCCCTCATTAGATGTCATGGTCTTTAGAGCTTTTTTGTTGACAAGGGAAGAGTCGGGAAAATTGTTGGCTGTCGTCGCTGGAAAGGTCTGGAAGAGTGAAGAGGGAGATGAATGGATACATAAAGGCAGCTGCTGCACAAAGAAGAGAGTCATGGGTGAATAGGTTTATGTGAGAGCGGAATATGAATGTTGAGGGTACATGTAAGTGTGCGGATATTGCTTCAAGGAAGACTATTATCTACTCAGTTATTCTTAGTACTCCCTGACTTTCCTCCATTAATACGTCAAAGGGTATTATGTGAACATTAGGTACCAAATCAGTTTCCTATTAATGAAAGTTCTTTGAGCTTAGGTAAACTGGGTGCTCTCGTGGTCTGTGGTTAGATTATGTTTGCGTAAGCTATGTTTAGTGCTTGCTTTGCATTACAGCTGGAGCTAACAAGTGACATGTCTGGTCATACTACTTGAAGCTGTACCCAATAGCGATTGATGTCTAACATGTAGGTCATTGCACTGTATAACCAGATATATGACATCAAGCCTTCAACTGATCTCCTAAAGGATTACATAAAATTCTACTAATATCATATCCATAAACTAAATAAGCACTGATGGTTGTTTGATACTAAACGATCCCCAACCAAATCGCTGAGGTGGGGACGCTTGAACTGACAATGAGTAAGAAAGATGCTGTACTACAGATGAAAATTGTGAAGAAAAGTTCCCATAGGCCGTTATTCCCAAAAAGCAGAGGTCCAGGATTCTAACAAATCAGAATCAGATGAGACCTGCTATAACGATCTTGGAGGAATCATTCAATCAGTAACCTGGAGCTCGGTATATCTTTAATGTAGTGTGTACATGGGTGCTTTGGGTACATCAAAACTCCTCCTGAATGGGAGAATGGTGCTGAAATCGAGGTCCTCCAGAGCTGACGGTTAATCTGATGGCAGTTACTGAATTGCAGTGACCAAACACCTGCTAAATACAGATGTCCTTCATAGGAGAAAACCTATTCTGGGTGTTGTCTTTACTATCGCTGACTGCCTCGCCCACTTGACTGGAAGAATTGCTTCAGCTGACGAGTGTTTATTACCTGAGAATGAAAGACTCCCACAGCTTTCCTTGTTTGAAGTTTATAGTCCGTTTACTGTAGGTTTCCCTTGCGAAAATGTGCTTGCCGAGACTGCCTATTATGTATGATTATTCCATATGGAATATTAATTTTTTGTTTTGGGTTACTTTAAGGGAAATACTGTTTCTGAGGAAGACTGCTGTTAGACGAGTCGGGTCTCATGATTTTGGTAACAGGAATGTCAGTAGTTTTAGTTTCCTGGAACTTACGAGTTTCAGAAAATACAAAACATTTGAAATATTACGAAAGTTTGTGGCCATGCATTGATGTACCAGCTGATAGCTATGAACTGATGCATCAGTTGATTTTGCAGCTGATATGCGGTCAAGAAGACTGATCACATTCTCAGGTAAACTTGCCTGAGACACTTACGGATCTGGAGTCTTCAGTGCGGAATTCCTGAAAACTGATCAAAGGTTTCTTTGCTGTCCTTAAGTAACATCTATGTTCCCGTCTTCCTCCTGAAAAAAGAGAGAAAAAAAAGGAGTATGGATGGAAAAATTCAAAATTATTCCAAAATGAAAATGGCACCTTGATTAATGGCTTTGAATCAATGACTTCCATCTTGAACAAGCATTTCGGCTCAGTCTTTGCTGTCAAAACTTCGTCTGATATGCCATAAGCAGGCAACATATTTCTAGGCACCTAAAGAGAAAACTTGGACGTAAAAAGGTACTGAATGTCATGAAGTACTTGAATAATCAGATAAACTAAATCCCAACAAGTAATTGGTTCGGTAACCTGCCCCCCTAGAAGAACGTTGAAATAAGTTAGCCGGCAAAATATTCTCGATCACCAAACTGTTCAGAAAATCACTAAAGGAAGGGAAACTGCCCAGAGAATGGGTGATTGCTAATATAACTCTAATTTTCTACAAAAGAAATATACTTTGAAAGCAAATCGTTAAATTTCGAGATTTGTAGTAGGCTGGTAACTTACCATCAATATGGATTTTTGGAACAAGGTATCATGCTTAACGAATCTGATTTAATTCTTTAGTCATATTTATAATAACTGGTACTTCAAAATACCCTCAGATGATATACCTCGATTTTCGTAAAGCCTGAGTAAAATTGAAGCTAACGGTATAGGAAATCGAACCTGAGCGTGAATAGCAGACTACTCTACATCCCCGCCCCCGTTTTAAAGATAGACCTTTATGCATACGTTAAACAGTTGTTCCACTTGTGCTACAACAGTTACATTTTCCTCATCATCATGAGATATGGTCCCCTTCGTCACTACAGTGGATTCTCTTTCTACCATCACCACACCAATTTCCCTCCATCTCCGTAACAGATATGATTCCCTCCATTACCATAACAAACATGGTTCCCTCAGTCACCATAAGAAGCAAGGTTTCCTCCCTCATCATAACAGATATGGTCTCCTTCATCATAACAACAGATATGGTCGCCTTCATTACTAAAGCAGAAATGATACCTCCATCACTACAACAGTTATAGCTCTTCTATCACCAAAAAATACTTGGTTTCCACCATCATCATAACAGTCATGGTTTCCTCCAAAATTATAGTAGATTTAGTACTCCATATCACCACAACAGACGTGTGTCCATCCATCAGCACAACAGACATTGATGGTTTTCTCCATCACAATGTGCATGGTTCCCTCCATCACTGCAACTGACATGGTTCCCCTCCTCATCACCTTAATATATACGGTTCCCCTAGCACCACAACAGGTGATACCCCCCTTATCGCTAAGTAGTTCCCTCCAGCACTGACGGCTGCGGATCTCTTCAGTATCATAACTGACATAGCTCCCAACACCAAGATCACCACAGTTCTTCCCTCTGTCTCAAAAACTGAGGTTCCGCCATAAACTATGACAGATTTTTTCCCTATATCACCAAGTTAAACATAGTTCCCTCCGTTATCACAACAGTTGCAGTTCCCTTTATCAATCAAGTAATCTATATCACGAAATTAAGCATAGTTCCCTCTATTAACACTAAAAATACAATTCCCTCCATCATTTAAGTAATCGTAGTTTTCATCACCACAAGACATGATTCTTCCCATCACCAACCCAAGCAAGGCTCCTTCTCTCACTACAACAGATGTGATCACCAATACAGCCACAATTTGCTTCGTCACGACAAAAGTGACGGTTCTATTCATCATTACGGCTTTCATAACTCCTTCCATCACAGCGCCAGCCTTTGCTCCCTCCATCGCCTCAGTAATTACGACTTCCTTCATCACAACAATTGCACTGGTTGTTGTCTATCGTCTCATTAAGGACGACCCATGTTATGAATACTTCGCGATCCCTGACATCCTCTGCAGTGGAGACAAAATTAAGTGAGGTCAACTAGCTTTGCCTAACCGAGTCTCTCCCTGACTTTATCTCTCACAGTAGCCTCTTTCTTTTCGCGTCGAGCAACTTCTGCGCTTAGGCCACTTTGGGTTCGATGCCATGTTCTAATTCAAGCAAGTTCCATCTTGGGGGTTTCACTGCTTACTGCACCTGAGGTGGGCAACGAATTTCAAGTGATAATAGTTTTCAGGAGTTCTGAGACCATGAGTTCCCTTGGAAAATGCTTCTAATACTCTAACATATCCTGCCTCATCTTAGTGAATAAGAGTATTTCGACCTCATTTTCAGGTGGTAAGTGAATCGTCATTCTCAGTTATCTCTGCCACTCATTCTGAAATTGATGCTTTGAGATGGCACTTGTGCATCAAAAATCTTTCACTATGAAAGCCGAGGTAATCCTGTCTCCAGACCTTCGCACAGTGTTTGGAAACTGCTGAGTTCATTAGGGCCGAGGTCATCCGGGTCTTCTATATTGTCTTTTATATTGTCTTCAGACTTCGATCAAGTCTTCTGTCATTAAGTACATGAGAAGGAGCAAGTGGATTAAGATGTTTGACATCATCGTCTATGTACGTATGAGAGAGGACGCATTGTTCAACCTCATTTCAGCTTCGAATAACGCACATGTCTGCTCGTCTTCTGAAATATATCTTTTTAACTGAGCTATGCGAATGCAGTTGTTGATAACCCTCATTAGTCCTTCATAGAAATCACCCACTGAAGGGGGTCAAGGTGGGACGTATTCCCATTCAGTTCCATAACTTGCAAAATGAGTTTTAATTAAACGATGATCATAAAGATCTTTGAAATTTTCAGATGTGGTTTTGAAGTAGTTGTCGATGGCTGAAATGATGGACTTTGGACATGAACACCTGACGACAAATCTTCTGAACAGGTACATGGATGTTGAGGCATATAGATCTCTCTGAATCCAGATGTAGCCAACTGTACGTCTGAGAGTGCGTATGTAACAAGCTAGTTCAAAATACCCTGTTTGGATATATCCGTAATGCGAATGGTGATGGTACAGGAATAGTCGATACCAGATTTATAAAAGAGTTCGATATTGGTGACATATTTACCAGGCAAAAGAGGGAAACCTGGGAGTGTCAGGAGTCTTTTCCCTCTATGGTGTCAAGAAAAAGATTTGATCAGTCGTCGGCCCACGTGAAGCCAGTATCGTTCACGGAGGAATGTTACCGTGTCAGCTCACCGCGTAACACTATGAAATGAATGTTTCCTATGATTAAAGCAGGGAGCCACGGTATATGTGGGAGCAGCATTAAAGTTTACCTCTCGGTAGCAATTCGCTTTCGTGTAACCACACCTTCTTCGAACTAGATTGGTGTCATATTCAAAGCACACCATTTTGCAGTCCAGCACTTTGCTCAAAAGAATTTTAGGCTCCTGAATGTCTTCTACTTCAAGGAAATCAAACGTTTCCCTATAATGCTCTTGTTGGACACTTTGCATCCAATAATTCTGGCGTCTTTGAAGTTCAATATTCAGCTTGATTGTCTTTAGAAATGTGTTATTAGGGTTATTTCATATAAAACTATTGAAAGATGAAACTTGAAAGGCAGTAACAGTGAATAAAGGTGCGTTTGGAGGGGGTCCATCTTCAGCTGTGGTTTACTGATGCTTAAAAACTGTCCTTTCTTTTGGGGTCATACCTAGGTTGGCAGTGCCAGCAGAGACATGTAAACAAAAATTCTCGTTAATGGCAGATTTTTCCAGTTATGCTCCAAAAAAAGCAGATCATCTGGATATGATCAAGATGACATACAAAGGATGTGAAACTATTTTACGAATATCTGCTAACCTGCTAACCTCCCAGTGGAGAAAGGATTCATTATCAAACCAAATGAATTATCTTTCAACACTGATGGTCTTGAGTGTTTTATGTCATATGGCTACATGTGCTCAAACTTGAATTGCAGTTAGCACCTCTAAGTGAGAGAGAGAGAATGATCATCCGTATGTGCAACCTGTGTTCTGGAAGTGACAAGTTAGGTTTAACGGTAAGTCGCGAGAAAAGCAACAGCATCCCAGAACTTCAGGAAGAACGGATGGAAGGTAGTGATGATTGGTGTCAACTTAGGTTTAATCTCCAGGCTTCTCGGATAAACATCTGCCGTCAATACTTAATTCTAGGTGACAACGAACCTAGGTGGTCAGACACACATGAGATCAATGGCAATAATTTCCTTGGGTTCGGGGCAAATTAGTCCTCAAAAGCAGGAGATTTCAAACTTAACCTGCCGCCTCTTACGTTACACTGTAGACTAGTATAGATAATGTGTCAGGAGCTTCATCATGAGGGAAATTCTGCCCGGCTTCTTTCTCCATATGAACAACACTGGACACGAATATTCTAAATGACATGTTAGCATTGTGCTAATCTGACTCTGAGTTTCTACTAACGCCACAGAGTATCCTACTGGACTGTTGTCCCTTGAAAGCTATACACGTCACTCTTCAGGCTTATGGGATCGTTATAAGAATTGTAAGACTTTTTCAAGTGAGTGCAGAAATGGCTTTTTAGTAACATTAGCCTAATGGTTGCAATGAATAGCACAGATCTTAATATGCATGTGACAAGGTATGACATTTCATGATATGGATTTCCTACCAAAGAAACCATAAGAAATCTGTCAAATATTTGAAAGCTAACTTGAAAGAAGGTTTTGTTGATGATCATACTGTATTCAGATTTATTAATGTATTTGTCTTGAACTTCATGCGGATGTCTACTCGTTTATCTGTAAGGCAATGACCTGTTACAAGACAATAATTCAGTGACGCACTGTAACCCCTTTTGACAAGGTAGTTGAACAGAAAGCGTAATGGCGTTTTGCTCTGTCCTAATGAAGTGCATCATTTGGAAGTGTGAATTATCTGTCGGGAACCAGCTGACTACCCTTTCGATGAATTTATTTAGTATTTGATGCAGAATAAGTTCACCATAAAGCCGTATATCTCCTTCTCTTGACTTCCAAATTTTTGCCAAATTTTCTCGATAACCCAAGGCCATGACACACTTGCTTGGCGATGTTGGACTCTTGTCTTCATAGGGAGCCGTAACCAGCATTGAATTCCTTCAAATTTTGCAGCATTTAGGTAACTCTGGATACAAATCTTATCCAGGTCCCAGGGTTTTTGTACTGGACCGTTTGCTTCTCTGCCACATCAGTGGCCTATAGAAGCTTCCTCATTGCACATTCTGACCATAAAGTTAGTCTGGATTTCTCTTGGTTTTTAATGAGTCGTCATCTGGAATGTGACTGTACATCAGATGAAAACCTGAATCCCTTCATAACCTATGGTATTGTTTCTTGCTGACGCCGTAATTATGTTTCATTAAAGATCTTCACTAACCACTATGTCTGTGCCACCGACTGCATCCCCTACTTAACTGTTTGTGAACTGTGGGTACATCAGGTTGTTGCAATGTCTGCAAGGTCTCCAAGAGTTCGGGAGGTAGGCAGGCGATCAACAGCGATGGATTATGGCTTCTTCCAACTGTTTCCTCGGAAGGCCACAGGATGCACCACCTTGTATTCCTCGTAATTCAACACGTTTAGTAAGCCAAAATTTTCCAGTTAGGTCGCGACGGCTACTTTTGGATATACCTTGATGACTCTCCGCAATAAAGGTATGTTATCTCAATTGATCGAATAGTTTTTGATGGTAGTTCGTTTTGTTCAGAGTGTAAAATCCTCATAGTCACAGGCGGCATGACCGTAGGTTTGGTGGCTAACTGTCCTTGACCGGACATAATTGATTTAACGCTGGTCTCTATGTTCATCTTTTCGTTATTAGAGAAGTCACTTTCTTTTCTATATACACGACAGCGACGTACTTTGTGTTCACAAATCTGGTACCACTGGCCTAGTTGATTCAGTCTTTCTGGCTTTGATTTCAGGGTGGTAAAGTCATTCGATAAATGCTCGCTGTACGCTTCACATACCTTGGTTCAGTCCATTGACGGCACGTTGACCGCAGTATACCACATCGTTCCATTTCACTCTATTCCGTGCACGCCTTTCACTCTTCTGCATGTTCAGGCCCCGACCGCTCAAAATCTTTTTCACCCCATCCTTCCACCTCAAATTTGGTCTCTCGCTTCTCCTTGTTCCCTCCACCTCTGACACATATATCCTCTTTCTCAACCTTTCCTCACTCATTCGTTCTATATATCCAAACCATTTCAACACACCCTCTTCTGCTCTCTCAATCACAATCTTTTCATTCCCACACATTTATCTTACCTTTTCATTACGTTTTACTTGATCAAACTACCTCATACCGCATACTGTCCTCAGACATTGCATTTCCAACACATCCACTCTCCTCCGCATAACCATATCTATGGCCCATGGCTCACAACCATATAGTACTATTTCTGGAACTACTATTGCTTCAAACATACCAATTTTTGCTCTCCGAGATTGCATTCTCATTTTCCACATATTCTTCATCCCTCCCACACCTTCACCCCCTCCCCATCTCTATGACTTACTTCCGCTTCCATGGTTCCATTCGCTGCCGAGTCCACTCCCAGATATCTAAAGCACTTCACTTCCTCCATTATTTCTATATTCAAACTTACATCCCAACTAACTTGTTCCTCAATCCCACTGAACCTAATGACCTTGCTTTTATTCACTTTTACTCTTAACTTTCTCCTTTCAAACACTTTCCAAACTTTGTCACTAAGTTCTGCAGTTTCTTACTCGAATGAGACACCAATGTTGCATCAAAGGCAACCAATAACTGACTCACTTCCCCAACAGACTTCACACTCGCCCTTCTCTCCAAAACTCTTGCATTTATCTCCCTAACCACCCCATCCATAAACAAATTAAACAAACATGGTGACACCACACACCCTTGCCGTAAACCGATCTTCACTATGAACCAATCACTCTCCTCTCTTCCTATTTGTATACAAGCCTTTCACCCTTGATAAGAACTTCTCACTGCTTCTAACAGCTTTCCTCCATCCTATATTGTTGAGATCTTACGAAAAGAAAAAATCTCTATCAACCCTATCTGATGCCTTCTCCAGATCCATAAATGTCACATACATATCCATATGTTTTTCTATGTATTTCTCTCACACATTCTTGAAAGCAAACACCTCATCCACACATCCTCTACCACTTCTGAAACCAAACATCTCCCCAATCTGATGCTCTGTACATGCCTTCACCCCCTCAATCAATACCCTCCCATACAGTTTTCCATGAATACTCAACAAACGTATACCTTTGTATTTTGAAACTCACTTTTATCCTCTTTGCCAGTGTATAATGATATTATGCATTACACATGCATTCCACGAATCCTCAGGCACTTTACCATGATCCATACATACTTTGAATTTCCTCACCAATCAAATAGCAACACAGCCACTCCCTTCCTTAATAAATTCAAGTGCAGTGCCATTCGGATTTCATCTTCCGCAAGGCTTTCACCACCTTCTCTCTCTTCCTGACCCTCTCACTTCGCGTACCACCCCGACCCACACACCCTACATCTGCCACTATCACTGGATCAGACAAAATATCCTTTTTCTTGTGATCTTTTTGTGTTCTGTCGCTGCATCTTTTCAGGAAACCTTTTCTTTTGTGTGTGTGTTGCAGAGTCTAGTTAGTTGTGTATATAGTGCACTGCTGAAAAGTGCTGTGAATAGTGAGGTAAAATAAAAGAAAACTACTCTTACACGTGAGCTTGGGAAACTCTGCGCGTATCGTGGGGAACGTGGAGCTCTCGCAAGCCTAACATAGAAGCTAGTGCAGTTTCTGTGACTTATTTTTTTTTCTGCGTGTTATCACTTCATCTTATGAGACAACTATCGTCCTTTTCCTAAAGCGTTTCTTTGTCAACCGCTTTCTCCATACCTTAGTGCTGAAAAATGGTATATATTGTGACGAAAAACTAGGAATTTTCAAGTTCATGTCCCTTGAGCTGAGGAAACAAAGCACCGTAGACGCAACCCGGGTTCCTGAAGCGTAAGGTACTTAGCTAGTGTTCATAAGGTCGAAAGTTCGTTGATCATTTTCACTTCTTTACTAAGCTTCGTTTTCCGTGGTATAAAACTGTTGTTTACTATTTCATCATGCCAGCAGGTCAAGAGTGCTCCCTGCGCAGTGGGAAGTTTGCCGTTAAGTTTGACAATAATCTTGCGATGTCTTTGATTTGAAGGTATTGCGTTGATAGACGGACCATTAACGAAAAGCTGGCTGCAGCCACTCACTGGTGAAACAACAGTTCAAAACACAGGCGAGATGTTCTTCAGGACACCGTCGAATCCAGTTTGCTGAGAGAATCAGCGAGTAGACCATCACCGTCGGGAATCAGCACTGCTGGTGATGAGACATACCCAAAATAATCCTATTTCTCTAACAAAGAAAAGCCGACCCTTCCAGGTAGGGTAACGAGGTGTGAAACACCATAAACGTTTACATTTGATGACAATAATTATATAGAATTGGTTTCAAGGCTTAGATGATTTCGACGATAACGAACACGAAGTAAGGCTCGACGTCGTCTCTGTCATTCGAGGACAGTTGGCGGAATTCTGCGCCATAAACCCTTAACGCCGTAAGCGATTTTTGTTTATCAGGTGCCAGGGTAAATGATGTAGCTGACGCTGTAGACCAGGACTGTGGTGACAGTAACGATAATGCACTTGTTATTCGTCGTGTAGGTACTAACGATGTACTGAAGGAGAAATCGGAGGAGCTCTTGGAGGAATATCGCCGGCTTATTGGATGCTTCCGAGATAAAAAGAATGATATTGTGATAGCAGGAGTTCTTCCCAGGATAGCAACCAGGAACACCTTCTTCAGTAAGACGTTAAGTCTAAATAATAAATTGGTGAACTCTGTTTTCAGGAGCTGCGTGTTTTGGTAGTATCCTTGTTGATACTACGCGTGTGTTTTAGTAAAAAAAAAAAACGTGCCCCGTGTGAAGTAGACCCATCCCCCTCCGTAAGTATACTTCGAAATAGGTTTCAGCTTCATCTAAAAATATTTTATGCTAACGCTCGGAGTATGCGCAATTAAATCTCACAGTTAGAGACAACAGCGTTAGAGGGAAATAAAAATATGATTACCACTTTTGATTCTTGGATAGATATCAACAACAGAGTTTTCCTCGCCGAATACTCAATTCCAGGGTTCACTCTGTGTAATAGGGACAGGCGAAAAAAGTAGTCGGTGGTGTCTTGTTCTTTGTTAAAGAGCATTCAAATTCTGGAAATTAAAGTTAAACTCTTTAAGAAAATAACAAAACTAGTTTATAGGCCTCCTGCACGGACGTTAGAGGTAGACGAAAGACTTTCTTATCAGTAGCAAAAATTTATAATGAACATGTTTATATCACAGTAGGAGATTCTAACACAGTGGTATCTAAATGGGGGGAATTTCTTTCCAGTAGCTCCTGACATGTACTCTAACCTAAATTTGCTTAATTGTGCCCCATTCCAATTAGTCGAGAAATCTACTCGCTACGACAATATATCAGTTTAGTTCTAATTGCAAACATCGATCTCGTTAATAATGTTGAAGTACGAGAAAAGTTTGGTGAACACCGACAAATTAATTTTGATGTCACCTTCAACACTGCGTGTAATGAAGGTCAACATGATAGAGGAGAAAAAATACCTAATTTCAAACATGCAAATCCTGATGATCTTTGCATCATTTTTGACCGGCAAATCTGGGTGATGTGGTAAATGAAAACGACATGAACAATAGTTTGGAAAGTTTCGGAAAATCCTTCAAAGCAGTAGAGGAAATATACGTACCCATGCATGGTACGCGGTCTAAAACGAAGCCGATTTGCTGAAACGATGAAATAAAAAAGTGTCTGTTGTCTAAGAAAGTAGCTCATAAGAAATTCAAAGAAACCAAAATCCAATATGATTGAATAAGTTATGCAAACATGTGTATAGTAAGAGAATTATACGACAAAGTAAAACGTCAATATGAAGCGTTTGATGAAAACATCAGAAGATACCCGAAGGAGTTTTACAGTTATGTTGGACTCAATAAAGTCATTACCATTCAGTTTGTCCATTGATTATGGAAAAGGGTAATTTAGTTCAAGACAAAGAAACCCTGGCAAAAATTTGAATTACTTTATTGCATCTGTATGTACCATCGAAGACAAACCACGTATCGAGTCCAATGTCATCGGCAAGAGAAGAGGACGTTCTTTAACAGAATGACATAAAGTTGAAGACACACAATCAGCAATAAAGAAAATGTGAGTAAAGACAACGACAGGTCCTGATAATTTTTTTTTTTCCGAGGAAAATGGAAAAGGGGAAAGATGAGATATTTAAGCACTTGATAACCCTTTTCAGTAACTCACTAAGTACGAGAAAAGTTCCAGATGAATGGAAGTTTGTAATTTTTTTGTTTTACGTTGATTACTTTAGTCACGGACTAAAGTCCACATCAAGGCCGGGCTAAATTGAAGTACAGAAAGGTTAATGAAAAAAAGAAAAAAAAAAAAGAAAGACAAGGGAATGTATTTACGAATCTAGAAAAACTGAAAAACTTGGCTTTTAAAATGCACAAGGTCACGTTATTCGGAAAGTTATGGGAGGTTAAAGAGTTCCAAAACTTTGAGATGTAGGGAAAGAAACAATGATCAAAATGGTTCATCCTTGAGTTGCCGACGGCCACACACTAGTCATATGACGCGTCAGCTTTCCGAGTATTGTGTGGTCTAGCTACTGGTGGGGGCACACACGGAGCCTGCTCTAGGGAGCAAAGCCCAAAGTAATTGCTGTAGAAGAAGGAAAGTGAACCAACACTGGGGCGTAAGGCAAGCGGTTCAGGTTCTGAAGTTAGCCTGGGAGATTTTATAAGTCGGACAACTATCAACTCAACTCTGCTAAGTAAGGATGCAGAGCTAGAACCACCTCAAACGTGAGAGCGACTGTTTGGAAGAAAAGATATTTCGTCATCCAAACAGGACGCCTAGTTTCTTTGAGCCAGACTTATCTATTTCCGAAATGTGAGGCTTCCAACATAGAGTGGATGTTACACTAATAATAATAATAATACTAATAACAATAATAATAAATGTTTCTTTTTCACCAAGAAAGTTATACATCGAATAATTCAATATAAAACTTAGTGTCTTGGTTTACAATAACTAGTATAGATTAAGATTGGATCTATCCCTAAAATAAGAAAACCATATAAAAATAAAGATATAAATAAACTATCTAAGAACATATAAAACATATTAAGATCAATCAAGTCTCTCTAAAGGGATTATCAGTGTTGAAAATGTCAAAATACTGTATAAGTCTACGAATATAGAAACAAGTCATTAAAATGAGACATCATGAGGAATTCTGTGTGGTGTCAAGTTTTGATACGATATATGGGATACTAAAATTCTGATACTGTGTAGTTCTGCATCTAATAGCACGTAGTAATTGTGAGCCTTTCCTTGTGTCCCCGCCGTGTATGTCATACAAAGTCTGTGGTAACGTGTGTCTGTGAGACCTCGAATTCAGAAGACCCCTTACACACCTTAGAGTTAGCTCCTCACGCCTGCTGTACAATGATTCACATCTGAGTAATTCTAAAGCTCTTTCATACTCATTATAATTACAACCAAGATTATCTTAAAGCACCATTTCTAGTTTTGTTGTAATTAACTGTGTTGTGTTTTGGTCAAGCCAGGGTGCCACCCTGGGGCAAGAGATGGAACTACAGAACCCCCAGAAGGAAAGAAGAAAATTGTAGGGAACTTTCGATTGAGAAATGAGTAGAAGCTTGGTCTTTGATGTATTAAACTTAGCTATATTTTATCTACCTTATTGAGATATCCTGTCCATGTTTAACTTTACTGAGGAAGTTACGTAGAAAAGAGACGCAAATTGAATGAGCGAAGAAGGAGCAGAACTGAAGGATGTGGAGGAATGCAGTGTTGAGTCGTTAGGGTATGAGTGAATTTCATTATTTGCTGGAGAAAGAAAAACGTTGATAAAAAAAAAGACAAAAGTGTAGGAGACAGAACAGAACTTTCAAGGATACCACTGTTGGTGGAGAGAGTGGGAGAGACTGATCCATCAACAACCACAGAGATAGATCGGCTAGATATGAGAGAGCAATGTGAGGGAGGAAAGCCAGAAGAGGGGAGCTTAGAGATGAATCCTCGATGTAACACACTGTCAATAGCTTTAGATATGTCAAGGGCAACTACACAAGACTCCCAGAAAAATCTTTCAGGGATGATGATCAGACATTAGTAAGACGGGAAAGAATATCACCAGTTGATCTCGCCTAACGGAAGCCATGAGATTCTGCATGTCTAAGGTTATTGAAGTTGAAAAGGAAATCAGAGACTTTGGAAGTAGGAGATATCAAAGCAAGAGGACGATAATTAATGGTCAACCTTCCTAGGTATGGGATGTACCAACTCATGCTTTCAAGAAGAAGGAAAAGTTCTGGTTCTTAAGCAGAAACGGAATAGACGAGCAAGCACAAGTTCAGAGGCACACTCTTTCAGTACACGGGGATGGTTGCCATCAGGTCCATAAGCCTTGCTTGTGTCCAGAGAGAGAGGCGCTTTCCGGGCAGTTCGAGAAAGAGATTGCGGGAAGGGCATAGAATTAGTAAGAAGAACATCAGGGGGTGAAAAAGTATTAAAGTAATCCTAAGAGGGGAAAGGAGAGATAGAGTAATTTTGTCAACGGGAGAGACAGCTATAGTCAGAACAGAAAAGTGAAGGAAAGATAGAGCGACAGAAGTTGTTCGAGATGCCCTTAGCTAAAGACCAGAAAGACCCATCATCGGATGACAAGGAGAGGTCATCGCACTTCTTTTGAATAAATGAGCGCTTTGCTTCACGGATAACGCATTGCAATTATTACGAGCAGTAATAAATGCTGAATGGGAATTGGAGGAAGGAGAGCTTTTCCATGCCTGGTATGCCTGATCCCTTACCTGAATTGCCTCAGAACAGGAACGGTTGAACCATGAATTAGAAGAAGTCATCTGGGTGGAAGAAGGGATAAATGCTTCTGTTCCCGCGAAGATAACCTCTGCTATGAGTTTGGAGGAGACATATGCATTGCCGCATAAGAAACAGTAATATGCTCGAGGAAAGTCAGAAAAGAAGTTACGTAAGTTATGCCAGTGAGCTTTGTTGAGGTGCCAGTATCTACTGTAAGAAGGGGCTGCTAGAGGAGAGAGGTGTCTTTAGAAAAGATATATTTATAAGAGTGTGGTCAGATGAACCAAGTGTTGGCGAGATCGTGCAGTTACAGCGCGATATATCAGAGGTGAAAACAGAACCAAAATATTAGAAGAGTGGTCACAGTGGTCAGCAATATGGTTGGAGCGGGAGATGATTTGCTCTAGATCAGTGAGAATGGAGAATGTGACGGCTTCAATCCCTCCACCATCCCTATGTGAGGAATTCATCCATTTCCCATGGTGAACGCTGAAATCCCCGAGGTATAGGATCTGTGCTTGCATGTGAGAGAATTTCACGTTTTCATGGCAGGAATTTAGATAGTTAAAGAAAGATATAGAATTATCAGAATTAGGAGAGCAATAGGCGAAACAAAGGAAAAGTGTAGTAGATGGGAGACATCCCTTGAGCCACATAACATCAAATAGAGACTCAAGGACTTAGAGGTGTGCAGTTGGTGTGTTTATGTTGGAATAAGCACATACATCACCTCTGAACTGGAACTGTGAATGGAAATTATAGTTAGAGATGAAAAATGGATTATTGAGAACATCGTTAGAGAATTGGTTCTCAGAGAAAGTAAGATATTAGGAGAGGTACTAGACAGATGGTGTTCAACAGAGGAGAGGCAGCTTAAGAGACCGCGAATGTTGGTATAGTGAATACAAAAAGAGCAGGTCTATCAGAGAGGGAAAGGTCATGGGAGGGATCAGTACTACTACTGTCTGAGCCCTCCCTCTCACTGGCAGTAGAGTCAGGTGGGAATCCGGAGATTCTTAGTACATTTAACACTTACACTGACAAAAGGTAATACAACATCGCCCAGAATTATCGTCCAATTAACTTAAAGACTGTACTTGAAAAACTTACTGATACCATCATTTGAGAAAGAGGACCACCGCATAATAAAGATTCTCAATATGGTGTTCGACAAAATCACTCATGTCTGACAGATCTGTTCGATTTCTTTTATGATTTAATAGACAAGTATGACGGAAGTAAAGCAGATTGTCAATTGTCTAGATTTTCAGGAAGCATTCGATAAGGTTCCACATCCAAGGTTACTTGTAAAAATTAAGTCACATGGCACTGACGGGGCTATACTTCGGTGGATAGGTAACTGGTTGACTAGCAATAAACAAAGTGTTGTGATTGATTGTCAAGCTTTGGAGTGATTAGACGTAACAAGTAGAGTGTCACAAGGATCAGTCTTGGGACTGGTTCTCTTTCTCTTTCGTATTAATGATAGTGACTATGGGCTGCATTGCAAGATATCAGAATGTGTTAAGAAACAAACCTACAAATGAGCTTGAACGTCTACAGCTTGAAAATGACATAGACAAACTGATGGACTTGGCTCATAGGTGGCAAATGAATTTTGATGTTAAGCGTAAAGTGTTGCATATCAATAAGAAAAACGAAAGGACAAGTTACAGTATGAATTCTGTTGAACTGCAAAAATCAGGTGAGAAAAGTATATTTAGGCGTAATAACCTCTGGTGACCTAAAACCAAGTATGCAGTGCATAGAAGCAGTGAAAAGAACGAACAAAATTCTTGCGTTCATAGGTAGGGCCTTCGAATTCGGGTCCTGGAAAATCATCCTTACTCTTTAAGATTCACTGTTTCGTCCCCATCTTGAATATTGTATTCAGTTTTGGTCACCCTACCTAAAAAAAGACAGGCAGAATGGAGAGAGTACAGCGTCGAGACAAGATGATTCCCAAGCTGAGAAACAAATCCGCGAGTGTAAACAACTTGAATCCATTTACTTTAGAAAAGAGGAGGCTGAGTTGATCTATCAAAAGCATTCAAAATCATCAAAGGCTTTGATAATCTTGATCTATCAAGTTGTTTAAGACCTGATTCGTTTGATTTCACTCGTGTTAATGGATAGAAACTCGTGGGTAAGCGTTTTACTTCGAATTAGGCAAGAATATTTTTAGAACAAGATTGTTAACATATGGAACAACTTGCCAATTACAGTGGTTGAAAGTAGAACAATAGTTACGTGTAAGAATGGACTTGGTACATATTTCGCTTCAAGTCCACGACTTTCATTATTTCCGCCTCCATAGTCAAAATGACAGTATACAGGTTATTCTCTTTGAAGTGTCTGTATGCCATCTTTGACCACAGTAATCTGTACTTCCCTAATATTTTCCACTATCACTTACAAATCTGTAATTTCTCAAAAAAATCCTATTAATCTAGTAATTGTTTTTTGGTCGAAATTTGCCAAGAATATCAATGTTCTTATGGTAAGTCGGGGAAAATATTCTTCTATGAGCGCTTGTTTGAAGTCAAGGGACTTCCTACCTTGTAGAAGGCGAGAGAGGTTACTCCTGAGGTCAGGGTGAACCCTGTGGACGGAGTCCAACAAGCACATTACTAGCCAGGTGCTCTTCACCTTAACCCATGAAACATTCTCATACAAGAGTTTCTCCAGATCTCTTATTGGGATCAGCCGAATCCCAACTATTCCTGGAGGGGATCCCCTGAGCTGATCACTGGACCTCATGACATGTGGTCGAATGCTTTACCACTGAGCTACACCCTCAGCTTAAAGATCGTCGGAAGAATCAAAGAAATCAGAAACCATATCAACATTGACAATAGAAAATAGATTCCAGATTTTTGATGTGTCAGTTTTTTGCCTCGGGAACTAGGGCTTATATTCAGATCTTAACAATAAAAAACAGTACTAACTGTCTTGTATTCGTCTTCCAATAAGTGCTGAAGCATTCCTAACACTAATTTCAATCCAGCTAGCATTAAGTCATCCTACTTTTTCCTTTCAAAAGCCAGAAGACATAACGGGAAGGATAACGCTGTCCATCTATACCAGCGGGGAAAGTTTTTTGTGTAACAAGTTCGTTCTGAATCAGTTATCCTCATGGATGGTTTAAACTGTCTACAGAGAGAACATTCCGCTAATACAGTCCACAGTTTAACAGGAATTCAATAACACTGAGCGATGCTGACCGGTTCGGGGACACCACTCGACCCAAGCTAGGTGAACTTCCGATCTAGAATAATCAGATATTCTGCATTAAAAAGTGATTTAGTTTTTGGAGCATAAATCTATAACAGTGTTATATAGCTAGATGTAATAAATTTGTTGAATTAGCCAGCCTTCAGTAGAGGTCAGCACTATCCGTTTCTTGAGGTTAGTATGGCTAATGGAGTTGAAATTAACAAGGGCCAAAACTTTGGCACTATGTTTATAAATCCGATAAGCAGCATTTTGCATCATCAGCTATCATTACTTGTCTACACTAGATATCAAAAGCAAACTTCCTTATCGTCCACATATATAGTGTCTATGATTACATATACTCCAACCGTCGAGTGCCGGTCATATTTACCCTATCATGGCATGTGAGGTGATAAGGGGAAATTACCAAATGAATCAACTTAGGTAATATGTCATACTGGGGAACAGCGTCAACATGGTTCATCGCTAAATAAGACTGCGAATCTGAGTTAACTTCGTGTGGGTTACCCACAGTTGTGAGCGTCACCAGAGTACGGTGATGAACCTCGCCCTAGAGGAGCAGCCTTCGCGACCATGGCAGCGCCAGTGCCGGGTGGGTTGGCATCCACACGTTATCATGATATTGTGGACTAGTTCTCTGTCATCAGTCTGATCTTCGTTTATATCCTTACTCACAAACATTGGAAATACGTAAGTTCTTGTCAAAATAGAGAAAAACAATTCAAAAGTCAAAGAAATTATTGGCTTGATGGGGGCCGCTAGTGATGTCTTTCTATACTCGTTGTTGAAGGTAACTAAGGTACTTACGATTCACATCATCGTGACGCTGTGTCAACGTCAGTTGTTGACGATATATAGTACAGTCTCGTCTAAGTAATTCTTGCTTCAAAGGAGTCCATTTTCATCTGCTACTGAGTGTAGCACAGCCTAAGAGTTTATCTTTTTTCTTTGTATGTATGTTGAATATGGTACAGAATGCTGTTTACGGCCCACATAAGAATCGACAAACATAGAGGTTACAAACATGCACATACATTTCAGACATTTCTAAGTATCTGTTCACGTAGCTTAGGTCTTGGTTCTTTGGAAGCATTAAGTGCTTTATTGATGATTCCCATCATTTCCCGAATGTTATTCCTACATCCATGTTTCCACTGATCTCTCATAATACAAGGCGAAAGTTTTCAGTGAAATCGTCTTAAAAATATAACACTTTGAAAAATTCATGGAGTGTGCGCAGAACTTAAAACATATGTGGAGAATATATTAGGTCACGATACTCGACTTTGAAGTGATGGCTTCATCCATCCAAATTGAGTTAAAATGCATTGCAAATCTGAGAGTTAGATTAAAGAAAAAGCCTTAAGAAATCTATCTGTGCGTTACATTTTTTCTCTCTCTTCTGTCATCCTCAGGTTCGTTACCCGTCCCCTCTTCCTACCTCCACACTCAATTCCACTTCTATCCATCTTTCCACTTTCACCAGCCCCTCTGGCCCTATATCCTCAAGACTAATTTCTCCTTTTATTCTTCCATCTCCTTTTTTTCTCCCTCATTCTTACATCATTTTCAATCCAACCCTCTCTCCTGGGACATAGAATAAGAAATGAAGCATACATATAGTCGACCATATGAAGTCCCTAGATATTTTGAAAAATTCAGTCCGAATAAGTACTGAGGAAAGCAGACTGGCAAATAGCATTTCCGATTCAACGAAATTACCATGTGACATGAAGCTTGTGAATGTAACACCATTTGTTATAACAGAAGATGGAAAATGCACTTTACACTAAAGTTCTGTTAGTCTTGCTTCGGTTTCAAGTTAAGTGCTAAAAACAATCACTGGGATTAAAACTGTTAAGTTTAAAGAAAATAAACAGCAAAATGATGATCAGCCTTGGGCTCCCTAATAAAAGATCATATTTGACAAATCTAATCAAATTATCTAATGATAACTTAATAACAAAATAACCTCAGATGTTATACACTTAAACTTGCCAAAAGGCCTTCGACAAACTTCCATATAAATGACTGGTATATGAAGTTACAGCTCATGACACAGGAAATCGAATCTGTGTATGGAGGATCACCCGACTGGCTCAGTGTGACAAATTGGGTTCCACAATGCCCTTGGACCTATACTAATGACAAAGATAAGGTTAGAATAGAAAGGCCAGTCAAAGGAGGACGCCTTCATGATTCTAAGGAATTTAGAGAAATTGATGGAGCGGTTATAGATTTGGCAAATGGACATAAGATGTTAACTAATTTCTGCGAGAAGACGTACTTTACGAACATGGATGGTTCGGTGAGTCCTTATTAGAGGTACGAGTAGCTAAAGGTCTTCGAATGGGGTAATCAGAAATCGTTAAGAATATGCAGTACAGTGCCTAACTACATTTAACAAAACAAACTATTGTTAAGATTCATAGCAAGTTTTGTGAACTGTAATACGATGCATACATTAATCACCTCTTACAACGCCCATGTGATCCCTTACTGCATATAACCTGCTTGATTTGGTTCATCAAACTTTACAAACACAAAGGTAAAAAAAATACAGAGTAACAAAACTATGGACATAGCTAAATTCTAAGCATTGTGAAGAAAGGATCAGAGATATAGGATTGTTTTCTAAAAAAAAAAAAGAGCCCAGACTCCCAGGAGATCTAATAGAAGTATTTTGAATACTTCATGAATTCCACAACATATAGAATGAAGCTATTTTCACGACACACGGAATTCAGCAATCCAAAATAAGAATATGTAAATAAAAAGACGGTGTTATACTGACGTGAGCAAATTTTCTCAGTTGTAGAACTGAAGAACATTAGTATAAGATCCCGTTTAACGGACAAATACCTCACTGATGCTACGGTATTTACAAAGGAATTCAAACAACAACACACCGTTGAATCTTATCCAAGCTGTTTGTGATAATGGAAGATATGAGAAACTTACAGATTAGTGTGGTGCAAATTAGAAAGCACAGAAAATTCAAAGATAAAAACCTGCAAATTTTCAATGTGAGTAAGGAGGCACAAATAATGTAAGGCGTGGACTTGAAGGGAGATATTTTTCAAGCTCTTCTTAAACATATCTATAGTACCTCTTCCAGCCACTCTAAATGGCGAATCATTCCATATGTTAACAATCCCGTACTTCACCTCATTCGAGGTAAAACGTTTGCCGACGAGTTTGTATCGATTACTACCAGAAAATAGGACGAATCAAGTCTTAAGTAGCTTGAGAGATCAACTTTATCAAAGCTTTTGATACTTTTTAATACTTGACTTAGACTGCCTTTCAATTATCTCTTTTCTAAGCTAAATATATTCAAGTCGTCTAACTGGCTTTCTTTAGGAAATGCATTTCAGCCGGGGAATCATCATGGTAGCTCGACGCTGTACACTCTATATCCTGCCTATGTCTTCATTTTAAGAAGGATGACGAGAAAACTGAACACAATGTTCAACATGGGGACGAACCAGTAAATTCTAAAGAGTAAGTATGATTTCCCTGGACCTGAATTCGAAGGCCCTACCTATGAATCCAAGAATCTATTCGCTCTTTTCACTGCTTTTGTGCACTGTTACTTGGTTTTAGTTCGACAGAGATTATGACGCCCAAGGCTTTTTCCTCATCTACCTTTTGCAGTACAACAGAATTCATACTGTAACTTTCCTTTTCGTTTTTACTAACAGTATGTAAACTTTGCATTTATTGATATTAAGATTCATTTGCCACCTGAGAGCTCAGTCCATCAGTTTGTCTATGCCGTTTTGAAGCTATGGACGTTCAAGGTCATTTGTAGATCTACTCCTCAGCTTTGTATCATCAGCGAATTTTGATATCTTGCAATGCAGCCCATTATCGATATCATTAATATATATGAGAAAGACAGTCGCTCCCAAGACTGATCCTTGTAGCAGACCACTTGTTACGTCTAACCATGCTGAAGCTAGGTGATTAATAATCACAACTCTATGTTTAAGGCCAGTCAACCAATTTCCTATTCACTGAAATGCAACGCCATCAATACTAAGTCTCTTAATTTTTGCAGAAATGTCCAGATGTTAATTGAGAGAATGCACCTTGAGCGACATGCAATATCCCATAGCAGCATAGGATTTCATAAGTCTTTTCACTCTGCCTTCAAAATCCGGATATCTTATGTTTCCCCAGAAATTTTCACATAGCTAACTGAAAGAGTTCCAGGCCTCTAGCTTCAAGTCATTAAGACGTGTGCTGAAATTGTGGTTTTACAGGAGTTCCATTATCTGACCGACGAAGATGCCTTCTTTCAACTTGGCCTCAGTGATCTTTGGAAAATTTTCCACCACTTACTCGAATCATTTCGAATTTCTCTTGGCTAGTGTTTTCACAAATTGCTTCATGAGACCGAGCTTTATGTGGAGCGGGGAGAAAGACATTTTGTAGATCAACCAGAGGCTTATCCTGGACACCCGATAATTCTGGTTCATATGGTCTTCGTTGTGGCCAGTCCGACTACTTAATAATGCCTGGAAGTTGCTCGACTATCCTAAAGACATAAAAAACTGCAGTATTTCGTGAATCCTGACTGCATTCTCATCAGCAATGCCGATCACTTTCAAGTCCCCATATATCTTCCAGTCATAATTTTTGTATCTTATGGCATCTAGGAGTGCCTGCATGTTCCCAAAGCGCTCTTTCGTGTGCACTGAATGCCCTACAGGAACGGAGGGTCTCTTGTTTCCATTGTGGAGCAGCACCACTTTCAGACTTCTCTTAGATGAGTCGATGAACAACGCCATTGAGAGGGATCATCGTGCTCTTGGGAGGAACAGTGGAATAATGCGTCAATGTTGTTGCAAAAACAGAGCGGCCCATCCAGGGAAAAATGAGAAGTAAGAGTCTGACTCCATTTCCTGAGATAAGTTATGCTAACGTTCTTCTTGAGAAGACATTTTTCTTTTAGACGAGATGCTAAAAACTCAGCTGTATCTTTCTGCAGTGCCAAATCTCTCATGAAAAGTATACGTGGCATGAGAAAACGGACTGCATTTTTGAAATTAGCGTCCAAAACTACATCAAGTGCACCACAAGCCATGTGTGATGCAAATTAGATGTTGACCAGCGTTATTTTCATTCTGTTTATTGCTGATAGTATGTCTTTAGCTTTTATGGAAATTTTTTGCAGAACCTTCCCCTCTCTTACATGTGAAACTGGATTCGGAACATGCGTTGTGTCTTCGATTGCAAATGCAGATTCAAATAAGTCATTTAAGAACTTTGCTATGGCTTCTTTGCCTTGAACCAAGTCAACGTTATCCATAATTAATGGACCTGTTGACTAGGTAACAACTCTCTTGCTTCTAACATAGCAGTAAAGCTCTATAGAGTTTCTTTCGCAATTTTCAGCAATATACTCTTCATAACTTATTCTATTATGTTGGTTGTTGGTCTCTGAGTTTCTTATGAGCTGCTTTCCTAGACAATGTGTATTTCTTATTTCACCGTTCCACTACTTTAGCTTCGTTTTAGAAATAGACTATCTATCACGCATTAGCACATATTTTCCCTCCTCTGCTTTGAAGGTTTTATTGAAGCTATTCCAAGCTACATTCATATCATTTTTATTGACTGTATCATCCCAAGTTTGTCTGTCAAGAGTAATGGGAAGATCATTAAGATTTGCACGTTTAAAATCGGGTATTTTCTCGCAAATGTTACAAGCACCATTACATGCAGTGTTGAAAGTGACATAAAATGTAATTTGTCACTGACAGTGATCACTTGTGCCAAACTTTTCTAGTTAGCAGATGAGTCCGTTCAAGAATGAAAAACGCAAATTCAAAATCCTTGTTATCATACAGATTTAAAATTATTTTATCCAAAATGAAATCCCAAACGCCGAGGAGATCTAATAAAATCATTCAATATATATCTTGACTTCATGATTTTTCATTCATTTCAGAAATGCGCCTCCTCCCTTTGAATTCCGTTTACACTTTATTGTATAATTGTCACTGTAGTACATCTACATACTACATTGTGATCCTTCTTAGTTATTTTTCCTGCCGGCTAAGCCTGGGAAGCTGTTGGCAAGGATGTGCATCTGCTTTACTGTCCTGTCTCTAATCCTTATAGATTTGCTGTTAACGTTAATCTAACTGCAGATAACCCCTCCATGGACCATTAGGTCCCGCGTTATCTGTCCCCCAAATACTTTCTTCTCCAAATAACCCTCCTGCTTCCTGTTCCATCCCTTTTCCAACTCCACTTCCTCTTTCCACTAACCCTGTTCGATATCACTTTTCCTTCACCTGCATTGAGTTCCTTCCATCCGCCAGTTGTCTCATAATCACCCGCCTTGTCCTTCCGTTCTTCTTCTTTCAACATTGCTCTCTTCTGTTCACGCCATCTTCTCAATCCACCTCCTGTGCACTTGCTTTTTCTCTTCTCTTTTTCATATCTTCTTCCAACCATCTCTCTTCCTTCATCCACACTTCATCATATACTGGTTCTTCCTTCTTTACCCCTCCTTCTTTCCCATAGAATATTCCATCCTTCAAAAATTCTTTCATCTCTAACCGTCCCTCCTCTTCCGCCCATTTCTTCTTCAGCAGCTATTCGTCATCCAACTATCCATCCCTCTTCACCAATTCCTCCTTCATAGTATAGTCTTGTCAAAAGATTCCATCATTTCCCTCTTACTGGAATAATGCATCCTTGAAGCTACAGTAGCTTGTGGAAAGAAGACCTGGTAACTTTTTCCATTTTCTTCACATTTTCATGTCTTCTCCAGTTCAGCACTTTCCACGCAACCGCAGTTCTTCCCTCTCCATCTTTCCCTCTTCAGGTAACCTTCCACCTCCAACCTCTCCTCCTCCTCCTCCTCCAGCCGTTTTTCTTCTTCCACGTAACCGTTGTCATGACTCTCACCTCATCTTCCAGTCGTCATTCCCCTTCCAATTTTCCTTCCTATTTCATCCACCCTTCACCGTGACCCATCCTTATTTCCACACATCTTAAACCCTCCATCTGGCCTTCTATTTACATCAGTATTATCTCCATCACCAAATCACCCCAAGATGCCTCTCATTCTCCACAGACCCTCTTCATCCCACTATACTTCCTCCTCTACCTGTCCTACATTCTCAAATCCTCCTCCTCCTCCTCCTCCTCCTCCCGGTGCAACTCTGGCACCAAACTCTACAAAGTGCCTCGTAACCTTCCTACTACACAATACTTTCCTCTTCCTCCCATCCTTCCTTGTCCACCATTCCGTCCTCCCAAAAAAGGCCTGTAGTCTTCAGCCCTCCCATCCTCTCTTCCTAGATCTTCCTTTCTGTCCATTTTTTCCTCCTCCTCCCTGCCCATAATCCTACCACATGTCATATTCCTGAGTTATTCTACATCACACTTACCTAGACACACGATCCGCCATAATTCATCGCCTTACAGTAACATAACCTTAAACGTCTCCCTTGTGTTTATATTCTGCTTTTACCTGTACCATTTCCTCAATTCCCGGCTCAACACCTTCCTCTGCAGCTCCCTCCGCCGCTACCTCACTCCACAGCAAATTTACTCCTTTTTTTTTTTTTTTTTTTTATGTTGAAGGCTCCAGTCACGGACAAAAGTCCACATCAAGGCCGGGCCCTAATT
>JAYMFT010419120.1:0-17750 GCA_038088735.1 Panulirus argus | reverse complement strand
TATTCACCACACTGGAAAAAGATAATTAGAACAAAAAGTACTTTCGTTTATTACATCCTCAGACAGAGAGTACTAATTGTTATTTTCTTTTTCCAGTATAAAAAAAAAAATATATATATATATATATATATACCACTTATTGTCTGTGTCAAAACAGTGAAAATAATGAGGTCAGGAAAAGCTAACAGTTAGGTATTTCATTTAATATGCTTAGCAATAAGGTCAACCTAATACATCATATACATCACTATTCTGTTTATAAAAAATAAGTCTGTATCAGTTTCACACACAATATCAGAACCTGTTCTTTTAATATATAACATCTACAATGAAACATTTTTTGAATATTACAGGGAAAAAAATTTGATGCCTTAATGTTACTCTTCCTAACATTTGTTCCAGCGTCCAGCGCTGAGAGAACAGATTATCCTAGAATTCTTGCATTCACTTTTAACAATAAACTTAACTCTACTACATACAGATGAAAAGAAGACGACGAGGTGCATGAGGTACTACTTTGCAAAGGCACGTGTGCGGAGGACAGTTACAGTGAAAAAAAAAAGAATGATTTTCCTTCTTTTTCTTCCTACATTGGGAAGCATATTCATGAACATGACGGTTCGATCCTTGTTCATGAAGGTGCAGTTCTTAGGTGAGATGGATGGATGGCCTGGGCTCTGACCTGGAACCCTAAGGATCAACTCTAAGGATAAGCTCTGGGTTTGTTCCATCGTGGCCTAGGCTTGTAGCTACTGTTGTGGCTTTGGGCTCTTCCGTCGTGCTGAAGGAATCAAGATGTTTTGTAGGCATGAGGCACATGAAGCGATTTTCGGATCAGATGAAACAAAACGGACTGTTAAGAAACAGAAGCTTTTCCCCTTCAAACCTGCTCGACTCTCGCCAATAATAAGTAGCGCCAGTATTATTGATACTGACCAAGGAAAAGGTTGGTAGGCAGCCATTTCGATGTCAGCCAGAACGTTTTTCAAGGTGAATTAATACCGGAATGATATCTTAACTCTAAGGCAGAAGTAGATGTAGTCTACATAAACCATCAAGATAAAGGAACTCATGTCATCCAGTTGACACCGCCCTATCAAGTTACTTCTGACGTCTCTAGTGACGTAAACTGGGATGGACATTTCAGCACCCTGACGCGATGTTATCCTGAGAGCGAGTCCCTTGAGGACGTTATGTAAACGCCGGATGTCCCGTCCCTGTCTGGTACAGTGGGACATCGTTATAACAAGTACCAGTTCGAGCTGTCTGTCGTATTATGCCCCGATATATATATATATATATATATATATATATATATATATATATATATATATTTCATTAATATTCTTATATGAATCTCCCTAACTTGGATCTTCCATCATGAGCACGAGCCACCGTAACCTTTCCTATTCTATAACACAGAGTTTGTGTTAACGTTCTAGCTGTGCTGCCATTTTAGTTTACTCTCGACAACGAGACAGAGGGTCTATAGCGTCTGTCGCAAACTTCCTTGGGGGAAAAGGTGTCGTGCATACTACTACGCTATTCTGAACAGTCACAGTTTTATCCTTGACCTGGTCAGTTGGTGAAAGGGAAGTAAGTTATCCTTCATAGTGGTAACCGGCGGTGTATGGAGGTGCCAGGTGGTGTGGGCGGACAGAATAATAATGGTCTGCTTCGCTTTCCGACGGTCGGCTAACCATCCACCATAAACAAACGACTCCAGCGGTGGCTTATGCTTCTCGACCGTCACATTCACATCATTGACTGTAGCACTTTATATACACAAACGCTGA
Source organism: Panulirus argus (assembly GCA_038088735.1). Lineage (NCBI taxonomy): Eukaryota > Metazoa > Arthropoda > Malacostraca > Decapoda > Palinuridae > Panulirus > Panulirus argus. The sequence goes on along the minus strand of JAYMFT010419120.1, from coordinate 15,954 downwards.
AAACGGAGGAGGGCGACTGCATCGGCGAACTCTACATGACAGTTTTTCTTGCTTTGCCCTGAATGCCATATAAGGGTTGCTACCATACTACGCTACAGAGTACTTACACCACCCTTGGAATGGGAACATCTGTTTGGGCACATTACGTATCGGTACTAATTTGACACAGAATCGCTTACAGAATGCATTTATGAACGTATGGCTTACACGTCCTATTCAACGCTTTTCCATTTTCCATTTCAATTATATATATATATATATATATATATATATATATATATATATATATATATATATATATATATATTTAACACCTTCAAGTAATAAGGGTAATTCTAAGACCACCATGCAGTGGTCGCTTAGTGGTCAGAGGACGACAGTGTAGGAGCTGTAGAAAAGGTCGCACACTTGTGCAAAGGTTAATCCACTGGTAAGACAACGGTCGTGCAACAGAAGAAAGTTCTTTCAGTGGTCCATGCAGTAGCAGAACAATGGTCGTTTAGTGGGAAAGTGGTTGTTCGTGCAGTGGCGACAGATCAGATGCTATACTAACATTAGAAATCTTAAATCATTTGACTTTTAAAATTAGATTAGTGAAAATTTATACTTGAAGAACATCAAAACATTCACCAAGTACCGTAGACTAAATAAATAAACTCCATTTTCAACTTAGCTTTAAGAGATGAGGTAGCAGGAGTAGAATGGCTTATGTTAGATATCTAAACGCCACAGTGAGATGGTGTACAGTTCTACCCTAAACTGGCTGCCAGTCTTACATCAGTAACTAAAACTAAAGGTAATAAATAAACACAGTCGATGAACTAACATGATCCTATAAAACAAAAATGACTGATGAATATCATGAGAATTCTTCCCAAAATCATGAGCGGTAGTCAGCACTTTGAATATCAGACTTTGTTCTTGGCAGATGAGGCAAATCAAGATGGTACTCTGGCTTAAATGCCCTGTCCTAACTATTGCATCAGATTACCCGTCACATTTCCCTCCATCTTTAAGCTCCCTTGATTCTTAGCTGACATTGACATAATAACATGTTCTAAGCTAAAGACTACACAGGTAAGAAGTCGGTATAGATGATATGACATAGCACGTAGTCATATTATAAAAATTTATGAATTTCTAACGTAACGAAAATTTCGAAGCCAAAAATAATATACGAAAAAATTCAGTAAAAGCATCACACATCACATACTGCCATATCTATCACATCGTTTAGACTCTACAGTTTCCAAGAGTGGATATCAAACAGATTTACTGGCTATCCTTGCTTGGATGCATTCGATAGGGAGTCTTACCCACCATCCCTTATTCGGTATATACCTGAGCTTTTGTGGTACGCATCTGCCGTGCCCTCCGACAGAAGACGAGCCGATGGTGGTGCTGCCTGAACTGTTTATCACATGTACGTTGCTCTCTTTCCTTTCCCTCTTGGACGATTTCCTCTTATTCTTTTTCTTTTTGGATTTCACTTTCTTACAATTAGAATTTTTATCTTTGCATTTGCCTCGTTTGCTCTTCTTGTTTTTCTTCTTTTTCTTCTGAGAGACTTTAATCATTCTTTTGGTTTTCTTAATTCTCATGATTCGGATTTTCCACCCCTTACCTTCTACGAACTTCAGTCTCTCCTTGATTATGATTTCAGTCGGGGTTTCTATCCTTCGAATTTTCTTTGGCTTCTTTATCTTTTTCTTCATTTTTATATTTGTTTTTAAGATATTACTGACAGTAAGTTTATTTCTTTGTTTAGATTTATTCTTCTTCATTTTCTTTTTAGTTTTATTCTTCAGTTTCCTTTTTTTCTTGGTTACTTTCAGCAGCTTACTAGCTTCATTCTTTTTTCCTTTAAACTTAATTTTCTTTAGATTTGCGCCTTGTTTTCCTTTAGTCACTTTCTTCAATTTTGCCGGTGTTTTCTTTTCAACACTCTTGTATTGTTTCTTCTTCCCTTTCTTTTCTTTATTCAACTTTCCCTTCTTCATTTCACCCTTTTCAATTTTTATTCGCCTGAGTTTGGTTTTCTGAAGACTATTGTTGTCTTTTCGTGTTTTCGCTATATTAGTATCTTTTTCTATTTGTCTTCCGCTTCTGTCTTTCTCTTTATCTTTGAGTTTCAAAATTTTCTTTGCTTTTAAGCATGTACCTCTCTTGCAGACCTGAAACAAGATAAATTTGTAGCAGAATACGTATAAGAAGAGACAAGCTAAGTCAATGTTATCCTTATCAAAATCTATTTCACTCATTCTAGTATAAAAATGAAGATTCTGAAGACGTTTTGATCTGATCTGATTGGTTGATTATTTAAGCTTTAAGCCTGTCAAGTCAATCACTAACTGAAAAAGAGAGAAACACCTTCAGCTACTCAGGACAATGCAATGGTGCGCAATGATATGATCCTAGCAGGGTTGCGCTGTCGTGATTTTTTTTTCTTTTATGTTGAAGGCTCCAGTCATGGACAAAAGTCCACATCAAGGCCGGGCCTTAATTGAAATATAGAGAGAGTTTTGAAATGGAAAAAGAAAAGGAGAGTATTTATGAATTTTTGAGAAAGTGAAATACCTGTCTTTTGAAATGCTCCACATCATAGTTATTGGGAAACACATGAGAAAGTATGGAGTTCCAAAGTTTCATCGTGTAGGGAAGGATGTAGGTATCAAAATGGCCCACCCTTGATATCCACATAACAACCATGAGACGCATCAGCTTGCTGAGCATTGCGTGGTCTACCTAGTGGTGTGGGCACTCAAGCAGCCAGCTCTCGGAAGCAAAAACCAAAGTATTACCTATAGAAGAAGGAAAGTGAACCAACATTGCGGCGTAGGGCAAGGGGGTCAAGTTTGGAAGTTAGCCTGGGACAGTTTATAAGGCAGACCGCTTTCGGCTGACCTATGTCAAGTAAGGATGCAGAGCTAGAACTACCCCAAATGTGAGAGCAGTACTTCATACAAGGACGAATCAATCCCTTGTGTAAACGGAGAAACTGTTCGAAGAGTAGCAGTTTCAACATCTAAACAACACACCCAGTTTCTCAGAGGTAGACTTAACTATTCCTGCAATGAGAGGTTTCCAAGAAAGGGTATACAATATCCGCAGTCTGTTTGTCTTCATCATGTTGTGGTGCATGTGTGTTGTTACAACCCCCTTCATTAATAGTAGTGGTCGTAGCAGTAGTAGTAGCAGTAGTAGTAGTAGTAGTAGGAGGAGGAGGAGGAGGAGGAGGAGGAGGAGTAATTAGCAATCATTAAGAACACTGGCAGTTACATCATGATTACTTGTAGTACTAAGGCTTGTCGTAATAGTTGTAGTAATAGTAGTCATAATGGTAATAGCAACTGCAGTAGGAGCAGCAGTAGTACTTAGTTGTGTTACAAACAGTACCAAAAGTAGTGGTAGTACAGTCAGTAGCAGTTGTAGATGTGGCGGTGTTTGTCAGATGCCATGGTTCTGTCTACCTCGATCTGCCTTCCACACTAACAACCTAACCCTCTCAACCTTCAACTTTCCACAGATACAGCACTCCACATGCCGTAGCGACGTGGCTCTACATCGAATAAACTCACGTGCAAACCTTCGCACCTTAGAGCTCTACGTCCTCACACTCACATATATAATCACACATCTTCACATCCTACAGTCTGAACATGAACCCATCATTACCTACACCTTGACAGCCATGTATCCCGACACCATCTCATTACCGATTTATACACTCAAACCTGAACAGTAAGGGGAGGGCGTTCTACACTTGTGAGGGCCCCTTCTCTTGAACCTTCTCTGCCATCGAACTACTGTTTAAACTTCCGTATGCAGTCTACATTCACAGCTTTTATCAGTCACTTTATTCTCTTGACTTTTCCATTACTTTACAGACGACATTATTCAGGGAGACTGGTCTGCAGTTAAGCCCAACTTCTCGGTCCCCTTAATTAAAAGTAGGCACAACATCCGCCCTCCTCATCAGGAACATGAACCTTATATGGGATAATGCCCTTTAAGCAGTTTAACTTTGTCTTTTTCTATAAAGTTCGATGCTCTTTTCTTCTTTCTTTCCATATCACTGGCGTTGGAGCTATCATGTCTTCCACAGTGAAAACAGTTTTGATCTTGTCATTTGGCTTTTCGCATATCTTTTCATCACAATGTATAATTCTTTTCTCTGAATCCCTTAACCAGATTAGCTGTTGTTGTAACTAGAATTCTTCTGCCAAAGAGTTTACGGAACAGTCTTAGCTTACCTCCTGCCTTGTCCACAATATTCTTTTCAAAGCTTCTTTGCTTCTCCTCTTTCACTCCGTTATACTCACTCCTCGCTCTGTTTATCTTTCGAATGTTGGTTTGCTGTAGTCCTGCCTGTATCTCCTCTACACGTTCACAGATACATTTATATAACAAGAGTAAAGACTTTAATGACCGATAAAAACCTTGACTGGAACCATTACTTAACTAACAACCAATCAATAATAAAAAACATATTTTCTCTCTTTTACACACACTAATTTTATGTTTTTTTTCCCCACCCATAAATTTTCTTACTTTTACTTCACCTTAATAATTCACTTTTTTATCATTTAATTATATGCGTTCATTATGTTAATTGTGCATGCATATATGAGTAATTACTTATATGCATGTATGGGATGAATCTTTCACACCTGAGGTTTTCCAATTCTTAATTTCTTTATTGCTTAGTTTGCTTTGTGTCCTTGCCTTTGCTACTGAAGGAATGCTTCCTCACGTTCCTCCTAAATCTCTCTCTCTCTCGCTCTCTCGCTGCTTAGGTTTCTGCAACTGACCTCTTGTTTAGGTTTCTCATTTCATTACAAAGAGATGGTCCATATAAACAACGCTGCTTCCTCCGGGGAATCTTTAAGACGTAATATATCCCCTGTTCCTCCTTCCCTTGAGTGTGGGAAAGTCGGAGGCAGAATTCTGTACTTGGTCCTGACCCATCTTCCTTGCATTCCCTCTGACCTTCTGTAGTATTCCAATGTGTCAGTTCAGACGATGAGACCAAGCTGATGAACAATAATCTGGCTTGGTTCGCATGCAAGTCGTATATATTTTCCCCGAGTGTCTCGCCGTTTGCGTGCATGAAGACAATTCCAACACAGAACAAACTTTGATGTACCGCCCTCACCATCATTCCCACATGATCAACTCCCTCATTATTGTCACAGTAACTCGTTTCCCCCAAATACTGATTTCGTAGTATGGCCTGTCACTAAAGTTCTCATCTTCATCTACTTTACATCTACCAGAGCTAAATTTCATGAGCCAATTGTCTGACCGCATTTAGTCTGAGTCTCTCCGCAATATTTGGCACTCTCTGCCACGAAGCACCGCTCATTATCTTTTAGCAAAAATGACTAAAATATATCGGTATGATCCGATTCCACACGACAAGTCATTTTACATAAATCAGAAACAGTAGTTGTTCCAGCACAAAGCTCCGAGGGGAGTACTTTCCTACTAATGTCTAGCTTAAGATGGTTTCCCTGACGTGAACTCTCTCTCTCTCCTGTCTCCCACTTGGATAGTTGTCAGGGCATTTAAGTAGCCCTCGTCTGGTGCCAACTAATGATTCAAGTGTGTGTGTGTGTGTGTGTGTGTAATCAATTACCTATTTGTACAGTAAGGGGAGGGAGTTTTACACTCGTGGGGCTCAATCTCTTAAACAAATTTAAGCATGCTTCTTGCATTAACCATGTCCTCATTCAGTCTGTTCCTTTCATCTACCACTCTTTTACTATAAGAATATTTCTCTACATCCTTATTTACAATTTTCTTACTTAATTACATGTTATGTCCACTGGATATCGTGTCCCTATATCTCTCAAAACAGTGTGTGTGTGTGTGTGTGTGTGTGTGTGGTTTTACAGTGAAGAGGAAAGGAGAGAGAGAGAGAAGGTTGATAAGACAAGTGAAGGCGATTCAGCGACGTGAAAGGGAAAGTTGTCGATCGCTAAAAAAAAAGCATTATGGCTTCAGATTCCCCTCACACTACTACACACTCAGACTACAGCTGCCTGCAAACACCACTAAGGTCAAGGAGGTCACGTCTTACCTTAGAACTTCCACAGGGGGTTCCGTCTAGAGCCGAGGCTGAAGGGGTCCTCAGGAGGCGGCCTTTCCGACACCAAATCTCCCGACACACGTCCTGTGGGAGGCAATGACACGACACCACTATTAAGCTGCGAGGTTTAGTAAGGACGAGACTGCAAGAGAACTATTGGCTAGCCGAGAGCTAACGTTCAGATGCAGTGGTCGGATTAGAGTTTCACATGAGGCAATGTACCAAAAACAGAAAGACAGCGAATGGTTTGAGGACATATAATCGATTTGCATAAATTCAGCTGAGACTTCCACAAATCATTACGTAAAATAGGGCTGATGAGAATATGGAGAAGACCTACGTCAAATGGACTCTGAGAGCTGCTGAAGTGTCGCCAGCCATTGCCATACATGTAATAGCACTGGTCATGGGCGTTGAACCTCTTGCCGGGAGCAGGTCCGTTGTGGTTCTTTTCGTCCGTGTTAGGAACTTGGGTGCTTGTCGGGGTCAGGCACGAGCCCCTGGGGAATAAAGGTCAAGGATCAGCTCTCAAAATTCAGGTTACAATACAGGGAGAGAGGGGGTGCAACGTTCCAGATTGGCTGACATAAAAGAGATGATGGCGCTGATGGATGTGTGGCAGACAATATGTAACTTAATCATCCACTCTGAATTCTTGACCTATATATATATATATATATCTATCATATCAAAGAAACCAAAGCCAGAGAACATTTTCTTTAACTGATTTAGTTCCTTGGTAGATCATCTCTACATTCTCTTCTTACTCGTTCTATTGTACTGCTTCCTTTAAACGTCCTAATTCGTCAGTCACACCTGAATTTCGCTCTCATACCTCCCTCTTGCTCTCCAGCTGCCTGCACTCCATCTCTCTTCTGCACACACGACTATTCACTCAACACTCACACCCACAGCTGAAGAATCTGTCGACTCGGGTACGTGGACTCACTTGGAGTTGAGGAAGGAGACGAGACTGTCTCTGGAGCAAGAAGACCAAGTGGTGGCTCCAGACGCCATCACCGGTGACATGATGAACTTGTTTTTCTTGCACCTCCAGGCCTCCATACTGCCGTCATGCTTCATATTCAGGCTGAGGGGAGACAAGCGCAGTGTGGAGTGAGATCAGGACTAGTAACAAAGTTACAGAGTCTTAAGTCATAAGTCTTCCACGTTCAAAGTCCTCTTGGTTAAAAAACATCCAATTTTCTAATTTTCCTAAGCTAACAAATTTCTAAAGTCTCAAAATTCCTAGGTTCACAAATGTCTAATTTTCTAAATCTCCTGGGTCATGATGCTCAAAGATTCCCAGTCTCTAAAGTCCTCAATACTCAAAATCCCAAGGACCAAATTCAAGTCTCAAATGTTCTAAGTCTCGAAGTCTCAAATCTTGATGGATGTATTGTCTCCATGACAGTAAGTCTCGACAGTCTAAGTTACCAAGGTCCCATGTCTCCAAAGTCTCAAGTTTTCCTAACTGTAAAGGAACCAAAGTCACATTATCAAGAAATATACATATCTGAAGTTTAAAATATTCCGGTTATAAGCACGCAAGGCTCCAGATCTCCCAATTTTAAGAGTTCCAAGTTTCAAAAGTACCAAGCCTTTAAGTTTGAAGGCTTTCGGGTTTATAGCCTCTAAAGTCCCAAAACCCGTATTTCGAACTCCTAAGACTCAAAAGTCAAAGGTCTTTAGTTCTCAAACCTCTAACATCACAGATCTTGATGTCATAAGTCCCCAAGACCATAAGAACAGCGGAAGTAAAAGAGAAAAAAGAAAGAAAAAAATCACTTTTTGGCAAAAATACCGACGTAGCTGTAAGCACTTAGCTCTATCTCCGCATAACCCGTCTCCCATGGCATTACCATCTTAGATATCTCGAAAAACGAGTAATTCACTTGCTGCTTGAAAACAGACACGGAATATTGAAGTCATGTCTTGTGACCAGAGGTGACACAGACAGCATATCCACTTGTGTATTTTATGAGATGAATAACTTATATTTTTTGCAGGGAGAGATCTTTCGACATTTAAAACTATGTAACACGAGAAACCAGAAAGGTGGTGACGGCTAAGGAGAAACGTCCTTTCGTTCGGGGATCCTGGGAGCTTGAGTACAAGGTCAAGAGTGGGCCCTTCGCCCCTGCCCACCACAATAAGAAGACAGATAACACAGTAACAGTACAGTGATACCATATCATCATAGGAGCATCAGCGTAATACCGTAATGATACTATGATAATACCTCAGTAATGCTGCAAGAATACCATAGCAGTGTTTCAGAAATACCATAGTAGTGCCTTATCAATACCACAGTGATACCTTACTGATATCACAGTAATACCATAATAATACCTCAGCAATACTAGAGTAATATTCCCATCAAATACCATAATAATACTAGCGTCTCCTCTGGCAAGCCTGTTAAAGTAACCCAGCCAGACTGACCTGTGCCCCATCTCGTGGGCGATGATGTAGGCGGCGGCGAAGGAAGTGCCTTCGTTGATGGTGCAGGAGAAGGAAGAGGAGCACATTCCCCCGACGAAGGCAAGCCCCACGATTGATTTGTCGGAGGGCTTCTTGCTCCAGAGGTCGTGGCCAGATAGCAGGAGTGCGTGATCCCAGGCCTTGGACGTGCCCTGTGTTGGTAAGGAGGCAGTTCATCAGAAGAACGCAAGATAGATAGGAAGTAGGGCAGCAGCCACCCGCCGACGAACAGGCTATCTCCAGCTACTTTTTTGATTAAGAATATTGAGAGCCAATAGCTAAAGGAATGGGCTCTTGATCACAAAACCGAGAGTAAACTTCAAGCATGACAAATCCTAATATAAAGACATTTTAAGCTTCAAGTAACCCGGCTGATGAATTTTAAGCTCTAAGACCTGGAGGATATACTAAAAAAGCACGCTGATGTAGTAGTACACGTCCGTGTTGTGCTACAGGGTTATACCATGACCTACCCGAGGGTTTTTCTGGGACTGCCAGCTACAGAACCGTTTGAGGTACTTGTAGATGTCGCCTTTGTTCTGATTGGGTTTCCCAGTGCCCAGGACCTCCACTCTCTTCACTAGCATCGCTATGTTCACGCCTTTCAGCGAGGCATCGGCGTAGAGACGGTGGACCTGCAGAAGAGTGTAGTTGCAAGAGAGACCGACGCAATAAACTTAGATCTTGCCATCTATCATATGGATACCTGATGTCAATCAGTTTTCCCAGCTCTTGAAGAACGACTCATATATTTTCATGTTAATGTTGTGTGGATTCTTAAAACATATGGGGCCCATTTGTAAGGCTTATGTGCAATATTTCCATCTATGTATAAGTGGAGACTAACTTATCTCTACGTTTAAATGAGACTATCACATCATCAGTTTAATCCCGATGATGAGAAGCTACTACGGTCATTTGTTACTATAGATGACACTTCAGAAATCATCAAGTCTCAAAAAACAAGATGTATAGTTTGGGAAGTCTTGTAGTTGAACTGCTATCCTGAAGCACTAATGGTTCAAGCCATTTTAAAGGCAAGGTGACAGGTTTCCTTATAGGCACTACAACAAAACTGGGTGTGTGACAGGTGATGCATTAAAGACACTACAGGAGGAATAGGTGTATTAACAGAGGGGAGACAGATATTACAACAGGGCTGGGTGTACGAAACCTACATGACAGACACTACTATAGTAGTGGATGAACCGAAAGTAGCATGATAGACACAGGAAAACAGAACTAGATTACGTCCAGCAGACAACAGGCACTACAACAGGACTCTTTGTAACGCTAGGAGTGGGTCGTGCGTACAGCGGACAACAGACAGTACAACAGGGCTGGGGTACTTACAGATCATAAGAGACAGGTAAGCAATATTGATATGTATTGATAGCGGCATAGCAGGACTTGCATACTTACAAAGGAACTACAGACATTACGAAATGGCTAATGTAGTAACAGCAGCTCAACAAACACTACAGCAAGGACTCGTGTACCACCTAGTTGCACAAGAGACACTACGAAACTTCGGTTGTACTTATAATCCTTTAAGGAATGCAACAAAGCATTCCAACAGGGCTAGTCACAACAGATGCAACGAGGCTGGTGCATCTACAACGTCACAACAGATACTACAACAGGCCTGGGTGTACTTTACACCGTCTCAACAGACCCTACTACAACAGCACGAGAAGTATACTTACAGCATTAACGAGAGTCATGACGATCTCAACAACCCTGCCGCCGACTCTGTAAGTCGGATACCGTTCCTTCACATACGAGTACAGCGTTCGGTCCACGAACACCGCCAGCTCCACAGTGTACGGACCTTTCACTGTCCGCCGACGCAAGCGATGTCCTCTCCCCTCCGGTGTCGTGGAACTCTCGAAGGGGGACGTCGTCGGGGGATTTTTGTCCAGTGACGCAATGGCATCGTCAGACACTTCGAACTCAGAGTCTTTATAGAAGTCCGGTATTGCTGGAGGAAGAGCTGTGGGTAGGTAGGTAGGTTGAGTCATATGAGGAATGACTTGTTCTGATTGACTTGATTTTCAATTCAATATTGCAAATGAAAATTTATAAAATTTTTTTTCAAAAATGGTTGCATTTGACTAAGAGAGACTTGCAGCATCTGAAAAGGAACAGACGAAGATTGAATATGAGACAGAGTAGACTTTGGCCGCGCAAAGAACATGACTGACCACAACCCAAATATAGAACCCTGAAGTACAACTGCTAGGCTACTGTTAACTTCGAAGCTCAAATACTCGCCCGTGGAGAACAAAGCTCAAATATTAGCCTAATGCTTGTGCCCTAAAAATGAGCCATTTCCTAAACTTGGCTTCCTATTGTTGCCATCCACATATAATCTGCATGGATTACTGTATCTGTTTCTTTTTTTATGTTGAAGGCTCCAGTCACGGACAAAAGTCCACATCAAGGCCGGGCCCTAATTGATATAGAGAGAATTATTAAGCGGATAAAGAAAAGACAATGGGAAGTATTTATGAATTTTTGAGGACAATAAAGACCTGTCTTTTGAAATGTGCCAGGTCATAGGTATTGGGAAAGACATGAGAGAGTTGCAAAGCTTCGACGTGTAGGGAAAGAAGCAGGTATCAAAACGGCCCATCCTTGAGTTGCTCATGTTCTAAGTAGTGCATAAATACTCTCTGATAACCTTGATTGTACGTGTGTTCAGGTGATGGCTTAGCATCCACATCTAACTTAGTTCGCTCAAACTGTCTATGCCTCAGGCGACGCAGGAGTGGGCAAGAACTGCTGCGAGACCATGGTGGCATATTCTTTTTTTTTTTTTTCTTTAAACTACAGTCAAACACCAGAAGACAGTGACGTCGATAGAGTAATCAACTGTTTACAGGTACTCCATGAAAATTAAGCACATCTGCCGCCTCCTGTGCTGTTGCTTCAGATATTATGCTGCTAGGATACTAATCATGGACTAAAACACTCGATGCTTTCAAACAATTAGCATGTGTGCTTTTGATGATAATTTTTTTGAAGTTCAGGCGACATATCCTCCAATTCCGCGAACGCATCCTAAATCAATCCCAGACTGGCTACAAACGAAACTTCTGATACTATACATTCGTTCATGCTTCTGTACTGAGCTCTTTACGACTACATCTACGGACTGGCGTAGCTGGCAAATGTAAGACAGACTCTTGAGATTGTAATGGACGTAGCAACCATAGATGGCCAATTAATCGACAACAATGGCAAATGTTGTTTGTAAACGTCTGAAAATAGTTATATTTTTCCTTTAACAATTCCTAAATTTGTATAGCCCTGTTAGGCTCTAAATCTCTACATCAGGACGTCAAACTCTAGGTTTCTATGGGACTTACCTATTGGCTTTTGGTAATATTTCTATGAGAAGCAGCTGTTACTTACATCACGGGGATTGCGGGCTGTGTAAGGGCTTCTGTAGCTTTATCTATTTTTTCAGTGCACATTCGATAATGTCTAGACGAGGAAGGATGTGGTACAAAAGCAGTTTTTTCAAAGTGTAATTTTTACACCTTTAAATCTCCAAGATTCTGTTGTCTTTATGTCAGTAATTATGATTCTTTTAATATATAACTAACAGCCTGAGTTTTATTGTACTTTGATTTTCGTGTTCAATGGTTTGAGTGGCTGCATCTTGTAAATAGATTAATTTCGCGTCTACAAAGCATGTTATAAAGAAGGAATGCAGATAAACGTTGAAAGCGAGGCCTTATACCACTTGGTGACTGCAAATTATAGCTGCTGATATAATATTAGTCAGAAACAGCAACTACAAAATACCAGTATCCTTTTAAAGGTGGTAAGTTTCCCTTCTTTGTTTAAAGATTAACTGTCTACTGAGAAGAACCACTTCTATTTCAGATTAGTATTAATTTTCAATAAACCATTGAAGGAAATCAAGACATTCATACATGACCTTCACCAGATGAAATACTTATAATGCCAGAGGGAGAGAGAGAGAGAGAGAGAGAGAGAGAGAGAGAGAGAGAGAGAGAGAGAGAGATATTAACGAACAAAATTGTTGAAAAATGTTTAGCCAGTTCAAAACTTACATATAAAATCTTTATCTTTTTTTCTAAACACCGATAGATCAAAGAACTTCTTCAAAACTCGTAAACCGTAAGACGAATTATAGCAAAAAACTGCATAATGACTCACAAACGACTGGGACATAAACCAAAAACCAGAACCCAAGTTTTCCATGGGAGGTGAAGAAAATGATGATGCCATTAATACCCAGGACAGTGTATAACAGCTTTAAAGAGAACGCTGAAGGAGCGAACGAGTAAGGGCGGAGGCGCCTAGGGCTAACCTGCATCCCGGCCGAGGTGTTCGGTGAGTGGATAGACGACGACCAAGGGGTCCGACGCCGCCCGACGATTGCGCTTCGAGGACGGCTGCTCCTGAGGCCCCACCTCCTCCACGTGGTAAGGACGACCTCCCTGCTCCACGACGCCCATCTGCGGATGTGGGGGACTGGGTTTAGAGAACTCTTTGTCAAACGGTTACCATGAAAGTATACCAGAGTAAGTGGTATAGTTGATGACATATGGTCACATCATACTAGGCTCTCGCAGTTCATTCTGACCAGCTGCACTGCTGCTCTTCCCTTTCATCACTGATCAACTTATTCCAAGATGTCGCGAGGAACAGATAGAGAGTGGTATCGCGGAACGAACGTATTGGTATCTTTGTGCTTGATATCAAGTTACCTCCTGAAGCTACCTCTTTAAACTACCCCATAAATGTACCCCACCGATCTTTGTTCACGATGCGATTATCAGTTACAGCTTCAATGACTTAGTGATACGTCTAGGATCTGTTTATGTCCACAAATACACCTACTCACAACCTGAAGCACCACCACCTTACTCACTGTCCCACCGCCCATCTTACAATCCAACACACCAATCGATCCACTGATCCACGAACAATCCTTACAATTAACAACCCGACCAATCAACCCAATCCCTCGCCACAAGACCTACTGACATATTGATTACCTTACCGATTCATTACCTGATTCACATACTCATATGACACTCACCCATACTCACACTTACCAGACCACTACAGGTTGATATCACTGCCCAGGAGCTACCCTTGCCCCCAGAGTAGAAACAGTCTTGTGGGACTGGGATGTCCTCCTCCTCGCCCGAAGACTCATCGAAGCTGGGAAGGTAGAAACCACTTTAAGATCATGTTAGGTATTGCCGTGCGGACGTGCACATATTAGCGTACTACAGGCAAAAGACAAATGAGCAGATGTACATTTTCAATCTCATCAAATAAATACGCATGAATATGAACTTATAAATTCGTTTTCATCCTTTTCTCCGTCACTTATTTTCTTGGTTACTTATTTTCTTGTCCATTTATTTCTTTATTGCTTTCTTGCTTGTTCACAGACCTACAACAGTTATAAACCTCAAGTGTGTGTAGTACCTACCTTAACTTGAGGTCCGGGACTGCTAGGTTCACCTTCTCGAGGATGAGGTCCACCTTGGAGTCTCCAATAGGCAGCTGGAGGGATATGGAAGAATTGGAGGGGTCATCCTTCAAGGACCGTCTACTTCGCCCTGACCTCCAGCGCAGCACCCGGTACTCCCGCGCTGTTCACATCGCCAGGAAGAATCAGACATTAGTACATAAGACAGGAAGGTGGAGGCCAGCGCCTCGCACAAGTGTGTCTTGTGACACCTTCGACTGAAACTCACACGACCGTGTGTGTCCTGTAGTTAGTCGATACAGCAACAAACTGAGATGCGAATGTCAGTGATAAATAATGACTTCCCTAAATACCTATGGCTGCTATAACTATCCAATACCGTCAAAAGCCATGAATAACAACTATTCAAATATGACCACTGCTCACTGCTGATAACGATAAATATTAGCTATCCTTAATCGCCATGACTATTACTAACTAATCGTTATTAAAGCTTACTTATCTTCGTCACTAGTGACAACCAGTAACTATTCATGACCGTCACTAACTATCCTTAAACCACCATCAAACTGCACATAACCTCTACTAACTATCGAAGATCGCCATGAACCATCCAAAAACCGCTACTAACTGTCCATAACCACCACTGATTATCCATGGCTTCCAGTAACCACTTATAATCACTACTAACTATCCATACCCGCCTCTATCTAAATCCGTCATTGACTATCTATGACCGCTTGTAACCACTGTAACCAATACTAACTCATGGGGTCTTCATGTGGTAATTAAAGGCAAACTATCACAATCACTATGTGCTGTGGTCGTAACAATCTGCCTGACACAAACCGTAACTATCACTGAAAGCCACTAACTGCCCACCGTAACAACCACTGATATCCATGAAAACTTTCCATTTACCCAACACGAACTGTCAGCAACACATTTTAATTGTCTGTGACCTCTACTTCACCTCCATAACCCTTTCACTAAAAGCCTGTGTGTGACAAGCAATTCGCTAGAGTTAATGTACTGAACGACTGGTGAACACTACCAATTACTTAGATATTTTGTGTGCTCTTTTAACTATGTGCGAGTGCCATTAGGCAATTACAGAGTGCCACTAATTACTGATACTACTAATAGTGTCTCTAACTACTGATACTAGTCGGTACTACTAAATAAAGATAGCACCATTAACTTTTGGTGAGCGTCATAACTTCGTTATGAACAGCAGTAACCACTTCAGGCAAGAGGCTCCTATCTATCAATGAAGAGACTAACTATAGTCATAAAGTGGTAGCGGCTCTAACCATAGGCGCAGTACCTGTAACCATTAACACGAAGGGCCAATAACCGAAAGCAAATGACACTAACCGCTAGTGCTGGCCCTAACTACTGGCTAAAGGTATTAATTATTGGGAAAGTGCCACTAATTACAGGTGAAACACTGATACAGGTGGTAATTACTGGAAAAGAGCCACTAATCACAGGTGATGCACTGATGCAGGTGCCAGAGAGAGAGAGAGAGAGAGAGAGAGAGAGAGAACGGACACTTACGTGGGTCTCGGGGAAAGAACGTGGCCTCCAGCTCCGGGCGCAGCGGTTCCCCAGTGTCCGCCAGGTGGATCTGAAAACAACAACAAGGCGGCTAATTTGTCATCTCCCGCTCTTTAAAAGTTATTCATCGAAATTCATAACCATAACCTTCCTCAACAGCTATAGAAAACGTTATACAAATAATGAGAGTGTATGTTTACCCTGACATAGTGTACGCATATACAGTTATAGTGTATGCTCAATATGTAGTATATGAAGCGAAATATGAATGGTATTAAAGACCCAGTGCAATCATACACAATATATATATATATATATATATATATATATATATATA